>JASANG010002041.1:0-21913 GCA_030248215.1 Enoplolaimus lenunculus
AAACCAGCTTTCTAAGTTGAAAATCATTATTCACCGCTTTCATAATAAAACTAAACCGCTAAAAATATTAGCAATAAAAGCTGTCACTCAGATAACTCAACCAAATCCAATTCCAACTGTCCTGTGGTTAAAATATAACTGGGAGATTCTTTAAACAGAATATAAATCGCTTCAAAATCGACCCGGAATATATTTCTCTAGTTTAAACCTTACCAAATCAATTTGGGTAGTAGCTAGTCGTTTTGGAACTTGTATCGACAACTGTTTCGGATACATTGACAACACTTCTTGCCACCTACAATATTTAATACAGCCTAAATGTAAAGCACAGTATCAAATTTATGCGGTATGCGGCGTAAAAACTGTGCGAACATTTGCTGAAACGTGCAAAAATAATGTTTCAATGGCTGAAAAAGGCATTTTCAACTTTGTTATTTACTAACATAGCTTATCCCAATACGCAAACGGTAAATTAATTTTCAACATTCGACAGACGAGAACAAATTTTTCTAAACAAGCATAGCACAAACGAAACTGTACTAGCAAAAATAACTCAACCAGAGTGAATTTTAGCTAAAACTGAGTGTGCCAAACTTTGTGCGAAAATAATTACAAATAATTTGCAAAAAAACTAAATTTGAGTGTTCATTCACACTGATTTCCCCATCAATATACGTTTTAGATTCATAGCATATTTTGGCCTACGTGTAACTTGTTCAAAACCTACAACATTCCCTAGATACGACATCCTTTCGTGTTTGTTTTCTGACCATCCCACAAATATTAAGCGCGTAGTACAATTTTAATTTCCAAAGTATATAATCTCCAGTGGACCATTCGTGCGCCCAACCGTAGCGAGCGAGTAAAATTTACATATATCACTCTAAAATTCACTAGTTTATAATCTATCAACATATTCCACAATCTGTAAAAGTGTATTTTTGTATAAAAATTTGAGCTGAGACTCCTAGTTTTCTATCCTTACATACCACTGTGACTTACCATCGTATTTCATCCAAAAATATTTAGTACGGTAATATACTGTACTTGGCTGTCAACAGTGGTACGTATAGAATTTGGTTGATGTGTTAATACATCAGCGGCAACAACTTCCGAAACACTGCGTCATATCGATAGTTCCTTGCCAGATTGTGTATCAGGCTACAGAAACATTAACCTAAACACATATTATTATGTAAACATACACAAAAACATAAATATACATCATTGTATACATATAACAAGGTGCAATCGGAAATCCGACAAGAAAAATGTCGCATTTTGTTTCAAAATTCGTTTAATTTAATATTTGTTATGTTTACGCCAATCTTCAAGCGTTTTTTGGGCTTAAACTGTTTGTATTAAAAATATAAATATATTTCAGCGCATTTTTTACCGGTATATACCTGATATGGATATGAGAGCACAATCTTTTTAAACCCACCGTTTAGCGTTTGAATATTTAAGCAGTAAAATATGGCATATTAACTGCAGAAACGTCCGTAACTTTAAAGCTCTGTTTTTGAGCCAAGTTCGGAGTTTCGCGAAGCGTTTTATGTTTTGTACTTTGGGGTTGAAAGGTGGATGTCATTCCGTCGGTAAATTCGAAAAATCTCAGGAACCGTTGAACCAATTTTGATAAACTGGTTTTGAACGCCAATTATCATGGGGTGTTAACCTGGCATCAGAACTAAAAATTTTTTAAGCCGTTTATTAGCTACGGCTAATTTGCATAATTTGTTAAGGCTAAATTAGGAGTTTCTTCATTATTTCACTAATTATTATCGTTACGCAAGCAATCTAATTTCACCACTAAAGGGTTTTTGGATGAGAGGACAAAACCTCCAAAACCGATAATTGAATAGTTAGATAATAGCTAATGTGCATATTAGTTTAATTGACATGACAAAATTTGGACTTTTCAATTATTTCAATAATTATAGGGTTACGGAAGGCTTTTGGGTGCGAAAATATGAATAAATTGTTTACAAACCACTAAAACTGCTAATTAGGTAAGTTAGCTAATAGAAAATTTGCATGTAAGCATAATCGATAAGCCTAAGTTAGGCGTTTTACAACAACTCACTAATTATTATGGTTACACGCAATCTAATTTCTGCAATAAAGGGGTTTTTGGATGCGAAGAATCTGAATAAATTGTCTACAAGCTTCCAAAACCGATAATCGAATAGTTAGCTAATAGCTAATTTGCATATTTGCTGAATTGATAAGCCTAAATAAATAATGGTTTTTTAAATTATTTTCACAAAAATTATTAGTGCTACTGAAGGATTTCTGTGTTCCGAGGAATCTGTTACAAGTATGTTAACAAAACTATTGCAACTTTTACTTTCCACACCGATATAAAATCCACCTACGCTGGGCTTTCCAGCTTTGATAATATAGATTGAAAATATTACACAATCCAAACGAAAACAATCAAAACTACCTCGATTTGAACTTACATGTTGATTCCCGAAAAGACCACGTTAGCTCGCCGTCGTCGTACAAGCAAAACCATCGCCGCTGCCAACGCTAAAACAATAAAAAGAACAATTACAAAATTTCCACTTACAATTTTCTTCGGGAGCAGTTCGAAATTTCGATATAAATAACCAGCGCCCGTATTCAAAATGTGTCCACATATCGCCCAATAATTTTGTTTGTAGTAAATTTTCAAACAAACAAACTACGGAAGCTGCGATTGAAAATTTACATGCAGCAGAGCGAATTAAATTACAATAGTTTGCTAATTTTTCACACTTTACGGCCTTCAGTCTCAAAAAGCAAACGCCGAGACAGGTTCAGGTCCTACGAGACTAACCCAATTCCGCTGCGCGGGATTAGTAAAATCGATATTATCCGGTGCGATAAACAAAAATCCACGATTGGTTACTTTTCTTGTTGCCTGAAACAAAAAACACAAAGATATCAACTCAAACTAGTAAAAAATATCATAATCTATATCTATCTATTAAAGCTGGAACGCCCCACATACGTATTTCGGCCATTTTCCAGCATTACTTTGTTTACAATAATTGATGTTCTATGAAACGAAAATTTGCAAAGAAATTTTTGTCTTTCGCTATTTTTGCGCATTGCGCAAAGCTGGCAACTAGTATTAATTTTGGGCAACTTTCCAGCATTACTTTGTTTACTATGAATTCTTAAATGTTCTGTGAAAAGAATATCTGCGTCAAGATGTATGTGCTCCGCGCTAACTTTTGCGCAATGCACAAAACCCGCTGCGTGGTAATTAATAAATGTAGCGAAGTAGAACACCGAACGAAGCTCAAAAGCCCCCAAAACGGATCTAAAAGCTCACAAAACTGTTCATATTTTCTACCCACAGAGTCGAAAAACGCAAATCCATCTGCCTGACCTGCTGGCCAGACAAGAATATCAGGAACCACTTAGGGTTTTCAATTATTGACTTCATCTTCCTGATTACTTGAACTAAAACCTCTGGTCATAAATTTTTGTACAAAGAATATTTTCAATATACAAATTGCCCTCTCCGTTGTCCAACATTGCTACTACGTGCACCATAATCATTTAAGCCCCATTCACACGTGCAAGCTATTGCGGCGAGAACTCGCAGTTGCAACTTGCACCAAATACTTGCAGCTGCAAGTATTTTCAAACGAACGTTCCGATTGATCAATCAAACTGCAGTTGGCAAAAAATTCAAGCGACTTGCAACTGCATTCACGTGTGCTAATTAAAACAAAAATAGCATGAATTCCAGTGAATAATTTGCAACTGCAAGAACTTCAAAGCTGCTTCGTGACCAAACTTGCACATGCAAGTTGCGCGTGCAAGTTTTGCATGCAAAAATTCGCACGTGTGAATAGGGCTGTAAGCATAGAGCTTCAGAATTTATACATTCATTTTCTTATCAATAATTTTCCCAGCATAAGTTTCGGTCGAACATCAAACACTGAGTTGCCCTGCCCTTCAACAAATTTAATTATTCAAACAAGAAATATATTTTCTTTCTATACAAACTTTTATCTTTGTCGATTTAAAATTAAGATTAGTTCTGACAAAACTAAAATTGCCGACATTACTGAAAAGTTTAAAATTAAAAATACATAAATCAATCTTCTAAATATTCAATTCTTCTGATAGTATTTGATATACTATCGACAAATAAAAGGGTTATTAAACACACTACCCCCCCCCAAAAAAGGTCACAAATAACCAATGTTTCAGAAACACCTGCCAGCTTATAGGATTTGAAATATTTTTAAGCAACCAGAAAAGTAAAAATGACAGCGGCTTTAAACCTAACCGCAATGACCAGGCCACATATGTAAGCGGACGGATCTTCCGAAGATAATTATTTAAACAAAAAGTTACACCCACTATATATGTCGCAGTCCAAGTCGTAATTCAACCCAATTCCGAATTGGGCTAGTCCAATGCAGAATTACGACTTGTGCTAGCCTAAGGCGTAATTATCTATGATAAAGGTGCGCGTTTTCTGATTGGTTACTTGATGGCCGCAATCCAGCTTGATTCCACTTTGCTTAGTAAACCAAACTGGTAGCCTCAGGTAGCGATGTTTTAGCCAATCAGAAAAGAGTACTTGCGTCAACTATACAATCGTATTTGAGTATGGTTTTAATGTATCAACCAATCACAATGCGCGCAATTGTAGCAGAGAACAAATTACGCCATGGGCCAGCTCAAGTCATAATTGCGCCATGGACAATCCCAAATTGGAATTGGGATGAATTACAGCTTGGGCTACTCCATATAAACGTACATAAATACATCCAGCTGCGTTATGCAGCCCAAAAGCTAAAATACTTGCTACGCTACGCTCCTAAACATTCTTCTCTATTTTCAAAACAAACCTTCTTTATTAGACGACAAAGACAGCAATTTAAAATTTTAATTTGTTGACGTTCAGTAGCACAAACAGCGACGTACTCACGATAATGGTCTGCCCTGTCCCTATATACAATATTATGTTCAACGATCAAAAAGCCACACCCATGTAAAACACTTTTAGCCAATTACGAGTCAAAACAGATACCTAGACTCATAATAGTGAGCAAAACCCCGCGAGCGAAAATCCAAAATCTATTTTGTAGCTAATTTAGAGTCGTTAAACCGAATAATTTTTAACCAGCAATACAAACTTGATTTTTTTTAAAAATTATAAACTCTACCACCACACTAAGCCCGCACAGTTTCGGAAAATTTTCAAATTTCAACCAAACTTCTTAAGCTTGGACCCATGTGTAGGTTTATTTCCGGGTTAAGCTTGTTGGTCATGTGTCGTCTACATACAAGTGACAAAATTCTTCGTTCCCTCGCTAATAAAATCTAATTTCCGCCTCCGTCCCTAATTCTTGGATGTGGTACTGCGCTGCCCTGAACCATGATGCGCGCCGAATCCACGATTTCAACGAATCCGAGCCCATTGCTCATTTGCCGAATCCACGATTTCAACGAATCCGAGCCCATTGCTCATTTGCCGAATCCACGATTTCAACGAATCCGAGCCCATTGCTCATTTGCCGAATCCACGATTTCAACGAATCCGAGCCCATTGCTAATTTGCCGAATCCACGATTTCAACGAATCCGAGCCCATTGCTAATTTGCCGGATCCGAATCCAAATTTTACTACGTTTTGTAGATTTGCGATATATCAATAATTTGTTTCCCAATAGTAACTTAATAGAATTTGGTGCATTGGTTTTCGACTTGCAAAACTGAAAAAACATTGATTATTTCAACAAATCTACGTCAGTTCGAAAACGCAATTATTTCGTACCGAAATATCAGTCAGTTCTGAAACTTGTGACCTGAATCAAAAAATGTTAATTTACCATGTGTAGGTAAAAACAAGTTATTTCAATTTTTTATTGTTTAAAAATGAAAAAAACTTTATTGCCGACCATTGCTATAGATTCAGTTTTGTGGATTCGGCGTTTTCACATCCGAATCCGACGATCGGCAATTTTTTTGCCAAATCACAAATTTTTCGTTGCCACCCTTGCGGCGTCGGAACTAACCCGATTGTTTTCCAACGCTTCCGCTGAATGCGCGTCTTTGCCACGAAAGCAATGCTGACATCGTGCTTTATTGAACAAATTCGCTTGAAATCGGCGACACTGAGACACAACCATTTTTAAGCTTGTCGTACTCAAATATAATTAGGTATGTATATTGTCCAAAATCTGTCCAAATTTCAATTTCTACCCAACGATGCGACCCTCACACAACGTCAATTTTGGCCCCTGGAACACGGGATTTCGCCCTCTCAAATACATTTCCTACCACTTTACTGGCAGTCCCATTAACTAGAAACATACTTGACCAACATAAACTATTAATAAATATATTATTATAACATAAATAAATACATTAAGCACAGGAGTGTAATAATTCCAACGCTGCACTCCTTTAATATCCTGCTCTGTCCTCTTTTAATATGTTCCGCAGGCAGCTAGCGTCGTTCCGTATTAAACCACTAGCTAACAACAAAAAACAGGAGTGTCACGAGCTTATAATACGTAGTAGTGGAATCCAAAGTAGTATCACGAAACATTACAAGAGTACAATCCAAATGAATATCGCTCAATATAACAGGAGTACAGTTCAAAGACGCGTCCAACAGCCAATCAAAGCGTCAGAATTGAACGATCAAATGAGCAGATCTCGGCGAACAACGAGTTGTTCCAGTTCGTTAAGCGTTTAAGTGAAACTTTGCTTGAGATTCAAATTCAACGGCAGTTCAGGCATTCAGAATGTTGTTCACTGGAGCAAACGAGTAAATTTAAGCCAACATATTTACAGAGTAACTTATATATTAATTACAAGATTAATGGAATGATAAATAAATCTGAAATCAGAAAGATGCAAACGCATATAGAGGCGTGGCCAAGATTTTGACTCGAGGGGCGAGAAAGTATAAGGGCCAGAATCAGGGCACGGCCGAATACTAAACTACCGTACCTGGAGATAGCGACCACTAAAATATCCATCCGAAAGCCGGACCATGCGAATTGCATATATCGTAGCCCAAGTCGTAATTCAGTCCAATTCCAAATTGGGCCCGGACGGAATTGCGACTTGGGCTAGCCCATGCGTAATTGTTTCTCTGCACCAAGTGCACGCCTTGTGATTGGTTACCACGTTAACAACATACTCAAATACGATTACCTGATGCGAATACTCTTTTCTGAATGGCTAAATAATCGCGTACATGAGGCTAACAAACAGTGTGTTTTACCAAAAGTACTACTGGGGTTCCACGTGGTACAAAATGTACCACCCGGCTTTTGAGTTTTAGCCGACCCCACTCCTTGTTTAGAGGGGGTCGCTGTCACATGCAATAACCCTAAATTAAACTGTAAGCGGCGCAATTTTTGTTGCCGGATACATAAAGTGTCATGGTTCGCACTGGTTGTACCCCCTCTAAATAAATGGGGGTAGGCCAAAAATGCAACACGTGCCGGGTACATACTTTTCTACAGAGAATGTACCCAGTTGCACACTCTTATTGAAGTATGCATAACAGAGTGGAATCAAGCTGGAATACGACTATCTCTCAAGTAACCAATCAGAAAACGCGCAGCTTTATAAGACATAATTCCTCCTTGGGATAACCCAAGTCGTACGCTTTGGATTAGCCAAATTCGGAATTAGGCTCAATTTACGACTTGTGCAGCGACACGTACAGCAACTATATGCTGTAATTTGTTAGTTCACAAAGTACATACATCATACGTATTATATACATATATCTCATATTCAGCCACTTTTCTAATCAAGGTTTGCGCACACCCCGTACCATTTCCAAACAACGAGAATGACTCTATGAGAGTCTAAAAAAATTTTCGAAACTAGCATCCGATCCTACAACCCCTGTGACTCATAGAATTGCACAGCAATGCCAGCGAGTAGTTTGAACTCAACCTAAGTCTACACACATTCGAACAGCAGTTCACTCGACTTCTCGTACAATATTCACAACAAACCACATTTCTAAATTCAGTTTAAACCAAAAATGGTACTTAATTTGGCCCCTTAAGCTAGCGAAGACTGCGTTCATCTACTCATAACTACATCTCCATGTCAAACTCACTGTCTACGCCGTTTCAAACATTTCTCAAAAACACCCATCGCTCTAAAACAGCTAAAGAAACCCACACATCAATACACAAAATATCATTACTTATATAAATAAATAAATAAATCTATAAACAAATAAAAAATAAAAAAACATACTACAAAAACAACACAAATTACCTCAAAACACCGCACAGCAGCAACCAAAAAATTACGATTCGCTCGTTCAAAGTACACTTTAGATCAATTAAAACTTAAAGTGACTGAGAGGCGCGCGAGGGGGGGTAGGGCAAAAATCTTCTCGTCCCATACTCTAACGCATCGCTCAGACCGAATACTGTTCATTCATTAGCAGACACTTTAGACAGAAAACCACTTTAGAAAAACATCCATTTTTAGATTGTTTCTGCGTTCGAAATTCGATTTTAGACTGTTTAGTTCAAGAGACAATGGTCCATTATGCGATGATGTTACGAGTGCAACACCACTGCAATGCAGTCGTCTGCAATTAGCTTGCAATCACACGCGTGTGTGTGTCCACTTTAAACTTTATTATACTATTTCATATTTTTAAATTTAGAATTTATATAATTTAAACATTTAAAACATTTGTAAATATACATTAATGGATATAATGTTGCAACTGCGAGGATTACGGATCAAAACCGCCGTATTGCGGAATTTTTTAAAACGATAATTCAAATTATGTTTCCAATTTGTAACACACGGGCACCCCCCTTTGAAATATGGACTTTTTCTAGAATGTGACCCCCGTTTTTTTCAAAATCCTGGCTAAACATAAGGGCCAATGTTACTTTAAGGGGCGTAACGGTAGATAAGCGTATTCCTAAGCCTAAGCCTAAGCGTTACAAGAATGTGTTCCTAAACCTGCGCCTAAGCAAAAAAATGTAATCTAGACTCTATACGTACTCTTTTATAGACCCACCACAAACCTGGACGCCCGTTAAAGTAACACGGGCCAACATATGGATATATACACCAGGGTTCAACCGGATACCAAGAAATGCCGAAGCCAGATTGGTCAATATCCGGCACCGGCAGCGCAGAGTTTTCGTAACAGAAAAATGGTGACAGATTTTAATAATTGATTTTTAAAATGTACTAATTGAACCACCGAAACTATATTACTAATTAACAAGCTAAATGCATAAATTTTATTAAAAATAAACTATAAAATTCAATATTTGAAACATTTTCAGACCAAATATCCGGCCGGTTATAATACCGCAGCCGGATGTGTGATTTTTTGCCGGAGCCGGACATCCGGTTGAACCCTAATGTACACGTCATTGGCTGCGTCGGTGCTCGCTTTAAAAAGGGTCTTTGTGCCTTTTATGGTGTCGTGGGCCGTACATACAAAGCAATGATTCAAAAGCTGAAACACACTAAGTAGAATTTCTCATACTTAAACTGGAGGAGGTACGTAATATGGAACCCTAGAAATTTAATGAAGAACAGCTTATTTTATAGATCTCGACGCGCTGAGTTCATTGGCAACATTTTTAAGACTGCCACTTAAATCTTTTTGCGTCGTTTGGACTGTTCCATTTTAACCCAATAAATTTCGTTGAGTTCAACTCGGGGGATCCGTGTGTGCCCCAGTGCTGAGTTTATTGGTCGTGAGTGCAACTATTTAAATTTTTAATTTGAAAATTTCCAAACCATGTACGTATAAATACATATACATATATATGTATATATACGTGTGTGGTATGTATTATATGTATGTATATATGTATATATATATATATATATGTATATATATGTACGTATATACGTATATATTCGTATATATTATATATCAGGTTCCAACAGGAACTAAATTTCGCCGCAACAACGAACAGGAATTGAATTTCTTTGACGGAACAGGAACCGGAATTTGGGACAATTTTCATCACCGAGAATTACAATTTAAACTTTTACAAAACTTGCCAAAAAAATGCTTCAGGCGAATTTTCAGCTATTTCATCACCAAGTTTTACGAAAACACCAGAACTAGTTTATTAACAAAATTGAACTAATTGCAAAAACATTCGTTTCTAAATAAAATTTTTTAAAAACAAAAGTTTTCAATATTCAAATGATTATGAATAATTTAGATCAAAACTGTGAAAATAACGGTTCCTGCAACCTTTGAATGCAGGGGAACAGTAAAAGTAACAGGGAGTAGTGAATTTTGCAGCACTTCCGGTCGGAACAGAAATTCCGGTGGGAACAGAAATTCTGGTTGAACTCTAATATATATTATTATAAAGATTTATTTTTAAAACCTCGACCTCTTGTTTTCCAAACAACAAATACTAACTTTCTCAAGTGCGTATATACCATAACATTTAGCTACGTACTTGTTAACTTCACCCAACACAAAATAGCCCCACAAGCGACCTGGAACAATAAAACGGGTTTAGGTTTAGAATCATGGCTTAGGCTTGCGGATGATTTGGGGTGGTAAAGTTTTGCCTTCAATCAAATTAACTTCAACGCAGGGTAAGTAAACAAAGCACGGGGTCATTTGAGGCTGACACCTCGACCAATCCATTCTTCGACTTCATCCTGATATATTTTAGCGTACTTCGCTACTCAAGGCACCACCTTGCCTTATACACAAATATCAATTAAAAACATACAAATACATATATATATAAAACAACAAAAACCACAACTTAAAATAAACAAATACAAATCGATCTATAAAAGGACTCGTTTTATCGTGTTTACACGACTCTTTTAACTCTATACAAATACAAACGAAAACACCAACAACAACACACAACAACAACAACAACAACGACGACGACCACAACAACAACAACACAGCAACAACAACAACAACAAACAAGAACAACAACAACAACTGCAACAACAACAACAACAACAACAACAACAACAACAACAACAACAACAACAACAACAACTGCAACAACAACAACAACAACAACAACAAACAACACCAACAACAACACCAACAACAACACCAACAACAAACAACAACAACAAACAACAACAACAAACACCAACAACAACAACACCAACAACAACAACAACAAACAACACCAACAACAACACCAACAACAAACAACAACAACAAACAACAACAACAACAACACCAACAACAACAACAACAACAATAACAGCAGCAACAACAACAGCAGCAGCAACAACAACAACAACAACAACAACAACAAACAAACAACAACAACAACTGCAACAACAACAACAACAACAACAACACCAACAACAACACCAACAACAAAAACAACAACAACAACAACATAACCGGCCAAAGTAACGCCACACGACTTTGATCTTCCATCCTTTCTCCGGGCCTTCCAACTCAAACTACAAATATTTACTAAACCATGGTAAGTAAATAACATTTAAACTTAAATTTAAAAACTACTTAAACTCGCTCGATCGTCTTAAAATATCAAACAAACAAAAAAACACAACGAAAAAAAGTAAACAAAACATAAGTTCAAACACAACAAAAAAGAATGAAAAAACTATGCAAAATTAAACAAATAATTTCTAAGTAAGTCACGGAACTAAACAAAGAACCGTAACCCCAATATTTTTTTGCTCGTTTTTGAGCTGTATTTTGCGGTCAGACACCATCATCCCACCGTCAACGCTAACAGACATGGCTGCCGCTACGAAGGATGAAGCGCCATCCCCGACAGCACCTTCGCCCTCACATGGACGAACCTTTTTTCTGACGAGCATAACAGGATTGTCGTTAGGAAAATGTTATTTGCCATCTCTAAAAATTGTTCATGCCCCCCGTAAACGATTCCTCGTTGCAGTGCTGGTAGCAGGAAGTTACGCTGTACAGAAACAACAACCAACTATACACAAATACAAACAATAATAATAAATACAAAACAACAACAACAACAACAACAAAAATTTACTTTATTTTTCAATTAAATCGCAACAAAAGCTTCACCGCAATTTCGTTTCTTGTTCAAATTGAAAACAACAGAATTGTATTGCGATTCAAGGAGATGGACAGTGGCACTACCCACTACAAATATACAGATCCCAGCCAATGTAACGAACAGTGGCGGAACAGTATTATATGCTTATTCTTAAGCCTAAGCCTAAGCATAAAGAATGAATTTATTCCTAAGCCTAAGCCTAAGCGTAAAGAATGAGTTTATTCCTAAGCCTAAGCCTAAGCGTAAGAATGAGTTTATTCCTAAGCCTAAGAAGCCTAAGCGTAAGAATGAGTTTATTCCTAAGCCCAAGCACTAAGCGTTAGAATGAGTTTATTCCTAAGCCTAAGCCTAAGCGTAACAATGAGTTTATTCCTGAGTCTAAGCGTAACAATGAGTTTATTCCTAAGCCTAAGCGTGACAATGAGTTTATTCCGAAGCCTAAGCGCAACAATGAGTTTATTACTAAGCCTAAACCTCGCAAAAAATCAGTCTAAAGCTTAAGCTTATTCTATTCTAGTCCCACACAAAAACGTTCCGCCCCTGATTTTTACATAGGCTCAGCTGTCTAACGCCACAGTAGCACATATATAAACTCCACCCACGGCAGTATTTAGCAGCGAATGAGAAATATCGACTAAAACATCGCAATAATTTTTGCATCCAAGTTTGTCTTGCACTGGTATAAGAAGTTTAAGACATGCTACATTGTAATTTTTAATCAAAATTCGTCAACCGCCCCACGCGGTTTCACCAGACAAGTGCGTGTCATTAAATCACAAATCCTATACCTTACTCTCGCCACGCAGATTAAAACAATATATATTCGACGTATCAGGGTGAGGCCAAATATCCGGTTCCGGTTTAATATCCGGCAAAAACTCATATTTGTACCTTACTCTCGCCACGCAGATTAAAACAATATATATTCGACGTATCAGGGTGAGGCCAAATATCCGGTTCCGGTTTAATATCCGGCAAAAACTCATATTCGTACCTTACTATCGCCACGCAGATTAACAAAATATATATTCGATGTATCAGGGTGAGGCCGGATATCCGACAAAAACTCATATTTGTACCTTACTCTCGCCACGCAGATTAAAACAATATATATTCGATGTATCAGGGTGAGGCCGGATATCCGGTTCCGGTTTAATATCCGGCAAAAACTCATATTCGTACCTTACTATCGCCACGCAGATTAGAACAATATATATTCGATATATCAGGGTGCGCCCGGATATCTGGTTCCGGTTTAATATCCGGCAAAAACTCATATTCGTACCTTACTATCGCCACGCAGATTAACAAAATATATATTCGATATATCAGGGTGCGCCCGGATATCTGGTTCCGGTTTAATATCCGGTTCCGGTTTAATATCCGGCAAAAACTCATATTCGTATTGGATTCTGGTATCCAGAATAAACCTACCGGATATTAACGGTAGTGGCGCCGCATATCATAAAACTCCTTTTTACAAGCCAGCGTCTTTAACTGCTTGCTGCGATTATATTTCTGGAAAAGTCAAACAGTTCAAGTTTTGGTATGTTTTTATGCAGGCTTCCAATGTGAAACAGAGATCAATGCCGTCGGAACATGAATGCCACTTTTGCCGGACTTCCAGCAGGAACACGAATTCCGGTTGACCCCTGGTTTAGTAACTTCTCAGTTCAATAATATAACCTACAAATAGAACCGGAGCACGTAACCTCATTCACTCGTTGAAACAGACCAACGTCAGAGTACGAATCTGTACTTACAAAGTAATGACAAAGAAAACAATTTACACATTTGCATTCTAAACGACTTTTTTCACTATCACAACGCTGCGTGACTAAGTGATTCTGACTAATTTCGTCTACAACTTCAAAATCACTCAGCTGTTAACTGCAGCATATTTTATTACTTTACATACTGCAAACGGGTCAAAAATTAAACAAAAATACCGACAAGTGGAGGAAACGCTGAAAAAAATCAATATTTTGCAACACCAGAACACAAAAGGCCGTATTTAAAGCACTTACACAATTTTGAAATAATTTTCATTACCGAATTACTGTTGGACGTTTTCGGCAATTTGCCAAAAATCACGAAAACCAATGTTTATCACTTAAACGAATTTTCAGCTATTTCATCAATTAAAAAAATTTAAGTATATAATTGCAAAAACACTCATGTCAAAATAACAATTTTTCAGACAAACTTTCCAATATTTGAATGATTATTAATAATTTGTCAAAAAACAGTAAAAATTCCCGTTTCTGCATTTTTAAATGCAGAAACAGGAACAGAAGCAGAAATTGAATTTCTGCAAACATTGCGGCAAGAACAGGAATTACGGTTGAAACCTGATAGTTACTTCCTGCTACGGTATCCGGCAAAATTAATACATATCTGATCACTCTGTACCTAATGATAAACTAATACATACATGCATACATATATATAAATATATATTATATACTTATATTATATATTTATAATATATATAATATGTCTGTCTGCGTTTAGAAACCATCTGCATAAATCAGCCTTACCATCTTAATCGAAACGCAAGACTGCAATTCAAAAATTTCCTAAAATCTTATATAACCGATTCCAATAACAAACACAACAAAACAGTTTACATAATTTATCTTTTGAATCAAAATAATATCCTTGCCACCAAATACACCTGAACCACGCTGCACATGTAATTTTATACCAACCCCCGGATAGTCACAAATACCGAATTTCCATACCGGAACTAAAATTCCGGTAGCATCCTACTTCCTCCCAGCCACCGTCAACAACAAACACAAGTTCTAAAATTGTGTGATATTTGTAAAAAACGCTCTACTTGTTTGTTTGTCTGTTTGTTTGTTTGTTTGTCTGTTTGTTTGTTTGTTTGTCACTCTTTCATTCAAGTATCGTTGACCCTTCACTATGAAGTTTAAGTTTACACATAAAGTAGCATCACTCAAACTAATAACATATATACATATATACAACAGTTCTGCAACCTTTTAAAAGTAAACAAACACTCACTTTTGTCTGTAACACATTTTCGCCAACATTTACTACGTAAACTCAACTCAAACGCAACAAAACACATAAATTTCCACCCAAACTCGTATTAAAGTTAAGTAAAACCCAAACACCACCCACGTATTCAAAACTCAGCGTACATTCAAAGATCAGAAATCCTACTAATTAGATGCCATCTCAAAGAAGTTGTGCTAGTTAAAATCACCAGTTTTAAAATCGGTAGTTATACAAAATCAACCCCAGCCATATAGACATACGCTTAGACTAAACCCAGTTTAGCGTTGAACGCAAACGTAGGATATCCAAAATTTAAACTTAAAATAACGCTAATATCACAGCAAACCCGGAAATGTCGTAATTACGACGACCGCATCACAATCAACCGGAATCGGACCGAAAAGTTTGCCGGAACTTCAGCAGCTAAATTAATTGCATTAGAACCCTGTTTAAAAAGCCTCCATCAATTGGGGCGGGGGGACTTATTTTATGACGAGAGCCTTAGCTAAAAAAGATGAATCTACCGACACTTCGTCGCCCAAACAGCTTGTCATTGACACAATTTTTGGCCAAGCTGTAAACAACAGTGGCGGAACAGTATTATAAGCTTATTCCTAAAGCCTAAGCCTAAGCCTAAACATAAGCGTAGGAATGAGTTTATTCCTAAACCTAAGCCTAAGCCTAAGCCAAACAAAAAAATTAGTCTAAAGCTTAAGCTTATTCTATTCGAGTCTCACAGAAAAATGTTCCGCCCCTGATCTTTACATGGGGTCAATTTTTGATCAGCTACCGCTCAAACAAATGTCCACTATCGTTTTAAATCCTCTCAAACACAATATTCCCCCCAATATACTTTCGTGACCATTTTCCCCTCGACCGTCCAACGGGGAATCATGGTTCATGAGCATGTGCGTAGCCAGGACTCGGAACAAAAAGACCTTAGGGAAAGTCTTGTGTTGCAAACTCAAAACATATCTAAAAAAGAGTACAGCATCCCAAAACGGAATTTTGGCCCCTGAACGCCCCCGCTACACCGTTGTCCTCCGAGAACCAACTCAAATCCTAGTAATACCACTAAATATTTCAGCAATTGCCTAAACACTATCAAACACTAAACTACTATAACTAACTCCCTATCTTATTAAAAATTATACACTGAAAAAGCATGCAAACTGCAAACTGCAATTAAAGCTGAAATACGTGCATATATATATAGAAAATTGCAAAATGCATACCTACCATATATTTTGTTTCAGTCATCACATCGTAAAGATAATACATATTAATTTTGACAAAATATTTTAAACGTCCATTCTCTTTCGATTTCAATCAACCAACATAAAATATTCAACTAATATGCACACAAAAATAAGAAAATAAATATATTTCCTAAACGCACAAAACATACATACATACATTATTTTCACTTTATAGAGCGAAGCGAAACTCCGAGCCAAGTTCAATGGTATGCGAAGCGTTTTATGTTTTGTATTCGGGGGTCGAAACGTGGATGATGTCCGTCCGACGAGAATCTTAGTAACCGCTGACCGAAATTTAATACACTGTTTTTGTTTGAAATCTACTTATCTTGGAGCATTAACCTTGCATCGGGGTTTTAAAATTCTAGTCGTTTTATTAGGCTACACGCTAATTAGCATAATGGATTAAGCCTTAACTTGGACTTTTTACATTATTTCACTAATTATTAGGGTTAATTGCGTTCTCGTTAGCTAGTTTTCAAAAGTCTGTAATATCATACGTTAGACAATTAAATATAACGAATTCGCAGAGCAATCATAAGTTGAGTAATGTAGCTATCGTACTGTAAGATTTTCGAAGCTTCAATTTTTGATCGAAGCGAAACTCCAAGCTCGGAGTTTCGCGAAGCGTTTTATGTTTTGTACTCTGGGGTTGAAAGGTGGATGTCCGTCTGTCCGTCTGAAAAGAATCTCATGAACGGCTGAACGGATTTTGATAAACTTTTTGTTTGAAAGCCAATTATCATGATGTGTTAACCTCGCACTGGGGTTTTAAAAGTTTAAGTCATTTCTTACAATTTGCATAATTAATTGAGCCTCACTGATTATTACAGTTACAAGAAATCTAATTCAGCATTAAAGGGTTTTTGGGTGCGAGGAATCTGCATAGACTGCTTAAAATCCTCCAAAACCGATAATTGAGTAGTTAGCTAATAGATTATTTGCATATTAGCATATATAGTTTATAAGCCTAGATTAGGACTTTTTACAATAATTCACTAATTGTTAAAATTAAAAGCAAAATAATTCCAGCACTAAAGGGTTTTTAAGTTCGAGGAATTTGAATAGTGTACGAACCTCAAAAACCGATAATTGAATAGTTAGCTAATAGCTAATTTGCATATCACCTTAATTGACAAGACAAAATTAGGACTTTTTAAATTATTTCAATAATTACTAGTGTTTACTGAAGGTTTTTGGGTGCCACGAATCTGAATAAATTGCACAAACCTCCAAAACAAATAAATGAATAGTTAGCTAATAACTAATTTGCATATTAACTTAACTGCTTACGTGTGTTCGAGTTCCGCTCAGTACGTGTAGTCCCACTACGACTGGTAATTTTTCAGTTGGTCGATACCTCATATTTTATCATAATTGTTACCCCAGCCGAAACGGAAATTTCGGTCGAACCTTGATTATTATATACATAATTTGTATACATTTCACATTACTTAATATTAACGCATACATATGTTTACGCAATACACATGAAGTAGACAGACACGCATATTCTGGAACTGTGTCGAATCATACGAACAGATATTCATTCGTTTAAAATATAACACAGCTACTCAAAGTTGCAACAAAATTCAGGACTGAATAAATCTCGTAAAATAATCTATTACAACATCTAAGTTTGTATTGATTCCTACTAAACTTGCTGCAAGGCCATGATTTTTTACAGAGACCGGAGCCGGGCGCCGCCAAACCGAGGCCTGTGTTTAAAAATAATTTACAGCTGTGGCTGTACAAGTTAAGTTTATAACACAAAAATATATACGTTTATTTCAACTTTAAATTCAGTCTAAATCACCAATGGACTTTAGTCGAAACCACAGCGTCAAGAGAAACCAGAATGTATGCACGAAAACCCCCACTGAATATATTTCACCTTTTCAAAAATTGATTTTTTCTGGTCCTGTTACAAGTTTAGCGTGTCAGATAAGTACACTTTCACTTTATTGTTCTCTTTGCACTTTTTTGTATTTTTAAGAAGAAATTTCGAAAACTTAAGCTTCGCATTCAAAAAATAAGAAAAATAGGTTTGAACTACAAGTCAGAATAGCTACTTACGTATATATGTCCAACAGCAAACAGGAAATACATACCATGAGAATCTCGTAGACACTCGACACCAGTATATAACATACGCAGGTACACAAGCAGGGTCTAACAGTAAGTGAATTTTATTAGCACAGGAACAAGAATTGAATTTTGCCGCAATAGGAACAATTCGCAAAGTCACTTGTATCACAGAACTTATACACGCATGTATGTACTGCTTGCTTTACACGTACATACTGCTTGTTTGCATATTTTACTCCGAGCCAAACAGCACTGTAACCGCAGAACGCCGCTAAGTAAACCATGTATACGTAATAAACTCAGAAAACCTATATATACCACAAAGCTGATTGTTGTAGCAAGATGGTGCAATTGGCCTTGTGATATCACGGGGTAATGGTATCGTGGGTAGCATGTCGACTGCCTTGCACGCGGGATTCTCGTGTTCGATCCCAGGCTGATTTAATATGTTATCGCCAATTGCACAGCTCCATATCGCCATCGCCCTTTTAGGTTTAAGTTTGGGGATAGAAAGGGCTGCGTGTCGCAGTACCGCTCGACTCAGAAGTCACCTATGATGGAGGCTGGCTACGCTGAAAGATGCTATACCGCGTTGACTGCATGCCACACCACGTTCGGGATTATTGGCTATTGAGCCCTGCTTATCTGGCACAAAGAACGGGCAATGCACGTAACATCATAGCTGTCGTTGACAGTCGTTTTCTAGGCACGCATAAGCTGTCTATCTCGGTTACCCCGCACCTGACGACATATGCTTACATCTGCAAGCTACATGCTTTATGTAACAAACATCTAACACATGAAAGACAAGTCACACGAAATGGGAATGCTGTAGTAGTGTACTGTATTACAATTACCAATATCTTCAATATATTCAGCTGCCACGGTAACAACGTATGTTAATCAGAAGATCTAACTTTCTATCTATTGTTCTTTAGGTGTGAAAGAGTGCAACCCGAATTACAACTTACCTAAACCAGAACCGGAAGTGAAAAACACTGGAAACGGAAAATGGAAAAGAGGCCACTGAAAATTATGTTGTATTTTAGATTTTCATATTCCACGGCAGCGAAATCTACCTTCGATGGTTTATTTTCGGCGACTGTCAAGGTTTGCGTACTATACTAATGAAATCTATTCTATTTTTAGCGTCATTTTAGTAAAATCACTCTCTGCTTTTAGAAAAGTTTGGAATGAAAATGATCGAGTTTTGTATAGTTTTATGAAAGGGCGGGCAATTAGAAACCCGTAGCGGTTTAAATGTGTCATGGGTTAACAGCACTATGTTACCAAGAACTAAATGAAGTTATTATACTGAAATAATTGATTTCTATAAACAGTCTTTTATTTCTGTGTGGATAATTATAATTATATATGTGCATATACAATAAATGTTTGTTTGTTTGAAAATATCTTAATTTCCAGCGACCAAATTTTAACAAACCAGAAGTGGAAAAAACCCGCAATCGGAACCGGAATTCTGGTTGAACCCTGCTTACTACATATGCAATATATGCAATGCACTTTGTGTAGTATGCTTGTCGGCAACGGCGTTTGCCGGACACTCAGAAGGTCGCTAGCTCGAAACCACCCATAACCCGGTTTTTCAGCTGCTTGATTAAAAGGTCTAAAGTCCAAGTTCCTACCTATACTGACATAGCATAACGTTCAGGTACACGTCCCTGCATCGAATTCGAATAAGTAATTTTGTATGCAGGAGTGAAAAAATGGGGATGTCAGCTTGGGGGAAAGATCAATGTAAAAAATGGAATATAGGTGAAACTCCAGCACAGCAGTGGGAAAATTTTCGCAATATCTGTATTTTTCGTTCACATTATATCTTCATCATAACCTTTTCGAGTAAAAACCTAAGTTTGCTAAAATCAACCCTAGCTATACAATTTCAGTTAATTTATACCAAAACCAAGTAAAAATTGCAGACTGTAGTTAAACCTTTCCTTTTATAACAAGCTCCTAATTTTGAAGGTGACTTTTCTGGCAAATGACAACAGACAACTACAAATTTTTAAATATGATATGGGCTTTATAAGAAGAAAAAATGTTTCATAAAATGGTTGTCTTAAGCTGCCCCAGTTATATGAGAACTCTACATATAAGATTTGGACCGGCTCCGTAGTCCCAGGGGTAGCAGGAAAGTGGTTCAGCCGACCCACGAACCATTCTGGCCTCCCTTTTGTTTCGGTTGAATAAAATCGATTGTATGACGCTTTTTGGCCACAAAATTAGTGGATTGCATCTTATCTGCCCTAACAATATATCAATTCATATCAAACCGATAAACGTTTACTTCATAATTTTAGAATTGCAATGATAAACACGAGTGCCGTCGGATTTTCACATTTCATGGTATTCGTCGTGTTGTTTATACATGTTAATATCGGATTGCAAAACAAACCGGTGCAAAAATGACAAAGATGAACGGATAGTATTAAATTGCGCTGAATTGCAACCGATGCTACTTTACTTCCGTTTGCTTCACTTGTCACCACAACTAGTACGTTTAATACCATTTGCGAAACTTTGATTCAAAAACTACTAAAAACAACTATGCGCTACATAGTTTAACCGGCCAATCATTAGAACAGGTGCGGAATGGTGCACTGTAAAAAATAGGGAGTCAAATTGACTCTCTGGAAAATATTCTTTTCCTGACTACACAAACCGAGTCAAAGTTTGACTCCACCAGAGTCAAATTCGACTCATTGGGCGTTTCAATGAATCGAATTCGACTCGGGCGGAGTCGAATTTTGACTCAGTTTGTGTAGTCAGGAAAAGCGTATTTCCCAGAGAGTCAATTTGACGCCCTATTTTTTACAGTGTAGTATAAGTATATTCCCAAACCAAGCCTAAGCCTAAATTTAATTGCAAGAATCAGCTTATACCTATTAGCCTATACTGTAAATTCCAATGAGTTGATTAATCAATTCAGCTAGCGAGTTGGTTATTTCTGAATTAATATCAGTAAACATTAACTCACCCTGAGTTGATTTGATTCTCAGTCTGAGTTGAGTTGACACTGGGTGAGTTGATTAATTAACTCAGAATGAATTGAATCAACTCAACTTTCTGAGTTCTGAAAGTCCTAACTCAGACTGAGTGATTCAACTCATTCTGAGTTAAAATCAACTCACTGAAATTTACAGTGTAAGCAAATATTAATCTAAAATATGGGCCAAATGACCTAATGGAAAAATTTAAGATCTTTGCTAACAGTATACTCAATGAGTTAAAGGGTTACAGATACTAAACTGAGACTTGTTTCATTACCCTCACGCATTAATATTTTCAATTTCACATAAGATGTAAACTTCAAGGTATTAAGATTTGTGAATAGTTCGTGATTTCGGCTAAGGGTTGAAACCACCAACTCCGCGTTCAGGTCCGTATTCCAATGACGCTTATATCGCTCTGATTCAATAAATGCATTCGTTTTCCTTTTATTTCCCCCAACACCGCGTTAAAGCTATAT
>JASANG010003584.1:0-21924 GCA_030248215.1 Enoplolaimus lenunculus
CCGCTTCGACAAACATCGAGATCAGAAATCAGCAAAGCCGTGCGACAAAAGCAAAAGCGACACCACGACGCAAAACACCAGCGCAACCGCAACCCGAGGTACAACGGAAGACGCGATCGCAGACCAAACAAGTCGAAGGCAAAGGCAGTGGTCGACGATGCGGAGCACCTCGGCAATATCAGTGGAACCGATGATAACGGAATCAGTCGCAGACGAAGTAACATCAGCCTCGGCGGTGGCAAAGCGAAGTAGTGCTCGACGCAGTGGAGCAACGACTGCGCGATGACATCAGTCAGAAGCGGTTGTCGCTGGAGCTTAACAATTGTGAATACCTGGCGTGCCGACGATGGAAGAATATCTGCGGTATTCACGGTCGAACGCTTACCCGCAAATTATTAAGGTGGGCGCCAAGTTAGCGATGCATGACAATCCGACGTTTCGAACCACGATATGGGAACAATGGATGATGGCGAAAGCGACATTTTTAGCTGAAAAGTCGTCAACAAGTGAAGAAAAGTCAACATCGAGTGAGACGGTGTCAGTACGAGAAGCAGTAGCGGCGGCTGCAGCACAGGTGACAGACGTGACGATGGATGAGCCGGAGCAAAGCCAGCAACAGCAACCTGTCGCTGGGAACAAGACGCGCGTAATCATTGAGGCGGGCGAACAGATAGATACGCCAGTGTTGCGAGTGGAATGGCGTCCGATAACATCAGAGCGAGTGGCGACGACTTCTGCAGAAGCGTTGGGACGACCGTTGACGAGCGAACAACTCGAAATCCTACCGAAACTCACAGTGGGTAAGCCAGTAACAACTGTAGCGAAGCAAGTAACTGACGAACAGCCGGTGACAATACCAAAACCATCGACTTCGGAGCGATCACTGACCCCAGCTGAGGTAGTGTCACAGCCGTCAGGATACAGAGAAGAGCGAGATCGTCAGAAAGCGCAACAGTTGGAACGAATCGAGGAGCGAATACGCCGCGAAAGTGACGAACGCCGTAGCAAAGCAGTTGCTGAGAGCCCTCTTGATCGCGTGCCGAGATTGCAAGACGAACCACATTATGCACCACCCAAAAGACCGGAGGTGCAACCCAGAGGACGATCAGTGGGGAGAGGACGTGGTCGATCGGCATCAGCAGAATTGCAGCAACCGGGTGCACCGAGATCCCCTTCAGGGATGCCGTATGTGGTGAGCAGCAGCTACGATGCGACAAGTTCCTCAAATGATGAAATCACCACCACGAACATCGGATCCGCGTGGTGAAAGATCAAGACGAAGTGCTACACCGATGCCGTCGCCGTCGCCACCACATGTAACAGATGAACAGTTACCACAACCGTCGACATCGGCAGTACAAAGCGTTTCACCAGCCGTGGAACAGCGGCGTCCGCATCCACCGGAAGAGCCACGTCCGCCAACGCCAGCAGTGACACCCGCAGAAAGACTATCGGTGGCTCATGAACGTATGGTCAATCATTGGCAGCAGATGGGCAGAGATGCGGGACCGGCGATCGATGCGGAGCGACAATATTGGGCTCAGAGACGAGAACTCGAAAGACAACAGCAAGCGGAAGCGATTGCCAGAGACAAGATGGAAAATTTCAAGCGAGCCCAACCGCCAATGCGACCACATCAGCTGCCGATTCGACACATGGCTTTGTGTCGATTCTTCACTCTCATGCAAGACCAACCGTTGCACGAGGAACCGGTAGCCATCGCGTTCAAACGATATATCAATCAGATGGAAAAGCGGATCGTGCTATTCATGAGGCAAAAAGCGGAGGTGGCGGTAGTGACACTGGTCTCAGTAATTGCGGAGGTGGAATATATCGGGCTCGATTTATTCGAACGGTGCCAAGAGGTCTTTTGTTTTGAAGGAGCTCAGACACAGTATATGATTATGCTAAGACGGTTGGTGTGATCCGGCTGACAATGGCAAAAGAGTTAGGCACGAACTCTCAGGCGATAACGAAGGACGGAACAGGAGATGGTTCTATCCACGCCCATCAAGATCACCACTTCCTGTTCCGTCCTACGTAACACCTGAAAGTTCGTGCCTAACTCTTTTGCCATTGTCAGCCGGATCACGTGTGCCAACCGTCTCAGCATAATCATATACTGCGTCTGGGCTCCTTCAAATAAAAAGTTCTCTTGGCACCGTTCGAACAAATCGAGCCCGATATATTCCACCTCCGCGATTACTGAGACGAGTGTCACTACCGCCACCTCCGCTTTTTGCCTCATGAATAGCACGATCCGCTTTTCCATCTGATTGATATATCGTTTGAACGCGATGGCTACCGGTTCCTCGTGCAACGGTTGGTCTTGCATGCGAGTGAAGAATCGACACAAAGCCATGTGTCGAATAGGCAACTGATGTGGTCGCATTGGCGGTTGGGCTCGCTTGAAATTTTCCATCTTGTCTCTGGCAATCGCTTCCGCTTGCTGTTGTCTTTCGAGTTGTCGTCTCTGAGCCCAATATTGTCGCTCCGCATCGATCGCCGGTCCCGCATCTCTGCCCATCTGCTGCCAATGGTTAACCATGCGTTCATGAGCCACCGATAGTCTTTCTGCGGGTGTCACTGCTGGCGTTGGCGGACGTGGCTCTTCCGGTGGATGCGGACGCCGCTGTTCCCCGGCTGGTGAAACGCTTTGTACTGCCGATGTCGACGGTTGTGGTAACTGTTCATCTGTTACCTGTGGTGGCGACGGCGACGGCATCGGCGTAGCACTTCGTCTTGCTCTTTCACCGCGCGGATCCGATGTTCGTGGTGGTGATTTCATTAATTGAGGAGCTTGTCGCATCGTAGCTGCTGCTTGATGAATATGCATCCCTGAAGGGGATCTTGGTGCACCGGGTTGCTGCAATTCTGCTGACGCCGATCGGCCACGTCCTCTCCCTACTGATCGTCCCCTGGGTTGCACCTCTGGTCTTTTTGGTGGTGCATAATGCGGTTCGTCTTGCAGTCTTGGTACGCGATCAAGGGGGCTTTCAGCAACCGCTTTGCTACGGCGTTCGTCACTTTCTCGGCGTATTCGCTCCTCGATTCGTTCCAACTGTTGTGCTTTCTGTCGATCTCGCTCTTCTCTGTATCCTGACGGCTGTGACACTGCCTCAGCTGGGGTCAGTGATCGCTCCGAAGTCGATGGTTTTGGTATTGTCACCGGCTGTTCGTCAGTTACTTGCTTCGCTACAGTTGTTACTGGCTTACCCGCTGTGAGTTTCGGTAGAATTTCGAATTGTTCGCTCGTCAACGGTCGTCCCAACGCTTCTGTAGAAGTCGTCGCCACTCGCTCTGATGTTGTCGGACGCCATTCCACTCGCAACACTGGCGTATCTATCTGTTCACTCGCCTCAATGATTACACGCGTCTTGTGCCCAGCGACAGGTTGCTGTTGCTGGCTTTGCTCCGGCTCATCCATCGTCACGTCTGTCACCTGTGCTGCAGCCGCCGCTACTGCTTCACGCACTGACACCGTCTCACTCGATGTTGACTTTTCTTCACTTGTTGACGACTTTTCAGCTAAAAATGTCGCTTTCGCCATCATCCATTGTTCCCATATCGTAGTTCGAAATGTCGGATTGTCGTGCATCGCTAACTTGACGCCCACCTCCAATAATTGCGGGTCAGCTTTGGATCGTAAGTATTGCAGATATTCTTCGATCGTCGGCACGCCAGGTATCCGCAATCGTTCGAGTTCCACCGACAACCGCTTCTGACTGATGTCGTCGCGCAATCGTTGCTCCACTGCGTCGAGCACTACTTCCTTTGCCACCGCCGAGGCTGATGTTACTTCTCCTGTTCGTTACCATGGTCCACGAATTGCGAACTACTGCAGACCACTGCTGCCTACTGTAGAACGACGCTTTCCGCTCCTGACGCCTGAGTCGGATCTTCTTGTCGCACGCTTCTGACGGATTTGACTTTGAGCCATCTGGCCTGCTCTTTGCCTGAACGTCTGCTCGAATGGACCTCGAGACGTCGATACCCGCTGTGCGGACGCCCTACTGCACGCTCGGACACTCGCTCTCTATTCCCGCTGTGCCACTAGCCGGCTTAACAATATAGACGTGAATCCCACTGATACGACAAATTTCACGACTCGCATACGAATATCTAACGCCACGACGCTCGCAATCGCAACACTCAAAGCCGCAAACGTAGTTGCATTTTTATACTACTTCAACTCGCGCCGCTCAGAACGTACGTGCACTCGAGTCTCTCTTATTATCTCACTAAATCCTGTCTCACCGCTGTATAGTTGTAAGCATATTAATAACGTGAATTCAAATATTCGAATGTTTTCATATGTTCATAAAGGAAAGCAAAACTATAAAAATTTTTATTACCTTCGTTATATAGACACCCACTCAAAAAACGATTGTCACGCAAATTTATACTTTCGCAAGTTACATTGTAATACACGCATTGAGCTGTTGATAAGACATTGCAGAGTATGCCACAGTAAAATACGCACGATACCCTCGTGAAGCGCAGAGCGCCTCCACAAATACGCAAGCTTCATGACCCGATGCACACGATGAGAACTATTCGACGCGTTCTACCCAGTCGACGTGCATTCCTATGCTCGCATGTCTCCGTTACCACGCTCACATTTAGACGATACGTGACGCGCGTCCGTCAAACACAGCCATCCTTTTTATTACATACCACGCGACAGTCCTCACACGAGACATTAGTTACATGATTAACGTAGAGTGTAAAGACTTTTCTATACGTAAGAGTAATACTTCTTTAGATCCGTTTCTGCAAGTAGCACGCACTATGAATTACTTTTCGCTTAAACGAACTCAAGTTCGCGCCTACCCTCCATACGTTCGTCCGTTGTTTACACTCGCTCGATAACGACTCGTCCTCTCACGTTCCACACCTCTTCTACTTTAGTCCTACTTCCACCGAAACGTCACATTCTCGCGTATACGACGTTACACTCCCGAAGCTATGCAACGTCCGTTACCACATTCTTCCCCCGACTCCTGTCTCTTCACTACATTCCTTAAATTTCTCTATTTTTTACGTATATAGATCTACTTTTCTCCCCAACTCGAAAACTCATTACTACGACTTATATACTAGCGCTCGTTCTTAATTTTTTCTTTTCTTTACTTATTCGTATTTCTTCCTTGACAGCTGTGTTTTTTTCTCTTGTTCTCTCACTTCCATTATTTTTTTTCTTCTTGTTGTATCTGTTGTTGTTCATCTGATGTTCACTACCCCCTCTTACTTATTGTTTAATTTCAACTTACTTTTAATTATTAAGTTGTTGTTCAATTTTGACTCTCTCATCCGCATTTCTGTTTCCATTTGTAATTTTCCATCAATTCGATTTCTATCGATTTTCTCAATATCACTCTCGATGTTCAATACCGTCGACGACAGCTGTTGTTCACGATTACTCCATTTTTCTGATTTACTTCTTCCTTTCGTGCACACCATTTCCGCTACTTGTTCGACAATTTCTTGCGCATGCGAATTTGTTACATCATCCACTTGCGCCACGCAGTTGTTTCTTTTCGATCTTGTATAATCTCTTCTCCGCATACGCAGTATCCATTGCCGCTTCCCGACGACCACGCTAGCCCATAATCACCGGAAGATCCTGATTAACGACTCCACCGCTTTCGCGCAATCCTTCGATTTACGCTGTCCAAGTTAAGTATTTCGCCATATCATCTTCATGATTAGTTCCTCACTTCGCAGCCATCCTTTCTTGCCATGATTAGTTGCGTCTCTTCCGCGAACGACATAGCCAACGTTCTCCACTTGAATAACGTGCTCCCGCATGATGACTACTGCACGCGCGCATAACCTTTCATCCGTGTTTAACATTATCCAAATAATTCTATAATTTCATTAATTCCGATATTAATCCCTTTGTTTCTTGATCATATCAAAAACTCGTGCAGAATTTCTCTTCTTTCAACCATTTGTCGTAATATACGTTATTTGCATCATTGTTTGCGCATGATGTTTTCTAATTTTGCTTGAATGAATTCAGAGCTCTCTCTGATCCAATCTTGTGTTGTTGATTTTCCAATGCCAAAACTACAATTCTCTAGTACTCCAACGCCATATACTCGACCAATTGCACAGCTTGATTTCTATACGTTGATTCTTTCCGACCTTCTTCTACTTAACATCTCACCGTAGATCTTCAATAGCGCTCACCAGTAGTCTAATGTTTTCGCGACCATTTAACACGTATTCGTTCGTCTTTGAGTCCCAACGAACCTCCCAAGACATCAGCCGCGATGTCTCTCCTTCAATCCAATCTACCGCGTCTCCACGTCAAATTCTTTCCCGCGTATTGCTTGATGTTGAATTATCATTAATTCGTCTTTCTTTGACCAACATAATTTTAAATTTTCATCTTTTAGAAAATCCACCACGCTTGATCTCGCCTTGTGTTGCCACTAGATGACAATACACAACATTTTCCACGACTGATTTTATTATCGCAATTCGCGTTATAGCCCCATCCTTTTACACCAATTTTCTTCGTTATGCGATTTTGCATTACCCGCCGATGAACGATGCACGTCGACACGTCTTCTTCCAACACATACCCAACCGAAGCGCCTTGTTCCGCTAACATCTCGCCTTTCTCGTCATATTCCACCATTCTTTCCACGCAAAAAGTTCGTTTGCGAGTTCGTTCGTAGATGTTGATCGCCAATTCTCTTTATTCAGCTGTTCGCGTGACTACCGCCAAACGAGCTGCGCGTGAAGATGTATTTTTGATACAAATTACTGCGCGCTGCTGCGTGTTGTCATCTTTCACGTTCGTTTCTCCTCCTTTTCCTTTTGCACGAGTTCTAATGTAACTCCAACAATAATAACATACTATTACCCAAAATATATAAAACATCCAGCTATTTCAAGTGAAAATTGTTACCTCTACACTTCGCAGTACCACGTTCATTTTCCGTAATTCAAAGATGACGCGTTGAATGAACCATCTAGCTGGAGTATGTTCCTTATTATCACATTCGACCCAATTTTGGATTTTTCCTATCGCTATATGTTCTTTCTTACATAAATAACAAGTGGATTCCGTAGATTCCGTTTGAGATCTTTGCCTCCGTAATTTTAGATAAAACAAAAATTCTTGCTCTGTTCCAGAATATTTCTTACAATAATTACGATGTCTTATTTTTCGATTTCGGCCGGGTTTATCCAAAAAAATGCTCTTATAGGCAATCATTGCCGCTATTGCTTCGTCCGCCTGTTGCTCCTCCCTTATGCGATCTATTTCTACCGGGGCAGAATAGTCTCGCACCTCAGGAGAGCGGGGACTGATAGCGCATTGCGTATCCACCGCCGACTGCCTAATTATGTGAGTATCATTTAACGGCTCTGCTGGAGTACTTTGAATTTGTGGAGCTGATATAATAGTGTTGCCCTCCAGCCGGAGACAACCTTCGTATCTGATTTTGATAAATTATCCGTGCATTATTTACGCTTGCATCTACCGATGACTCCACATGTGGATCGTGAAGACTGATTTTTCTGTTTGAGATCTAGTTATGATATTAACCCAATTTTCACATGCCTTAATTTCATTAGTTGATATATATTTCTGTCCGTACATCCTCAGACGTTGAATCTGCTTGCGATTTGCAGCTTTTTAGTCATCGTTAACGTCTACAAGAGGGACGACTTAACGCATCAACATGTTCCATTTTTAGCCAGCATATATTCACCTTAAAGTTATAGTCTTGAATCCCATTGCCATGCGAAAAAGCCTCTTTGTAACTTAGCCAGTCCTTTTACCTCCTAGTATGTATGACAACGCCTCATGTCAGTATAAATTTGACAAAATTCCTACTAAATATTGTCGATACTGATGCAATGCTATTGTTATTGCTAAGCATTCCTTCTCGTAAACTGAGTCATTAGCTTGAGCGGTGAATTTCTACCGCCGTAGAAATCACTCGTGCGTTTTATTTTCATCCTCTTGCATTAATATATTACCTACTCCGTACTTACTAGCATCAGTGTATAATATATATTCACGTTTGTCTAAGTTAGATACATTAGAATTAGTTGTTGATAACTTCGTTTTCATTGTGTTGAATGCTTCTTGACATTCCGTGACCACAGCCTGCCACGATACACGCGCCTGAGTTTGTTTGTTAATTCATGAAGTGAACCACTACAATATAATAGTTTACCACCGAAGCGACGATAATAGCCACATAACTCTAAGAAGCGTCCACTTCTTTACGATTTCAAGCCTCGACCGCCGATTTTTTCTATTTTTGCTTGATCCACCTTTATTCCTTCCCGAGTCACTATGTTCCCAATTCTCAATTTCCCGTCGTGCAATCATGCACTTTTTACCTTTGAGTTTAAGATTCGCTTTAGTCTTTCCCAAACACATTTAAGATCTATATTAGACCAAAATTCCTTGAGAAGACCACAATATCATCAATAAAACCAAGCCTCACCCAACCCCAGCCGTCAGACGCAAACGCAAAAACCAAACGCACGCAAAAAGCCCCAAAAGCCAAGCAAAGAGCAACAACAAGCAAAAAAAAACAAAAAAAAAACCACAACGCACACCGCCCAGCCGCTCAGAGCCCAAATCACACCACCCAACCAAACCACGACCAGCCCACACCAAACGCGCGCGCACAAACCGAAGCAAGCCAAAAAAAAACACCCCCCACGCAAAACAACACAACCCACCAGCCCAACGCAAAAAAACAAACAAACCAAAAAAAACCACACAAAACCCAACACCCAAAAAAAAACAAAAAAAAAAACCAAAAAACAAAAAACAAAACGCGCCAAAACCGCCCACAAAGACACAAAAAAACAACCAACAAAACCACCAAAACCAACAAAAAAACACAAAAACGCAAAAAAAAAAAAAAACAAAAAAAAAACACAAAAACAACAAAAAACCACAAAAAACAAAAAAAAAAAAAACAAACCAAAACACCAAACAAAACCACACACACCAAAAAACAAAAAAAGCAAAAAAAAAAAAAACGAAAAACAAAAAAAACAAAAAAAAATAAAAAATCAAAAAAAAAAACACAAAAAACAAAAAAAACAACAAAACCACCCAAAAACAAAAACAAACAAAAAAAAAAAAAACAAAAAAAACAAAAACCAACAAACACCCCCACAAAAGAACAAAAAAGAAAAAAACAAAAAAAAACACCCCAAAACAAAAACGAAAAAAAAAAAGAAAGAAAAAGCAAAAAAAAAACACGAAAACCCCACACACCAAAACAACAAAAAACAAAACAAACAAAAAAAAAAAAAAAAAGCACCAAAAAAAAAAAAACACAAAAAAACCACCACACACAAAAAAAAAACAAAAACCGCACAAAAACCCAAAAACCCCCACCCCAAAACCAACAAAGGCCAGCACCGCACCAACAAAACACACCACAACTAACCAAAACAAAAAAATAGCAAGCAGCGCAAAAAATCTTACACAAAAAACACAAAAACGGCAACTCTCAAAGCAAAACCGACAAGTCAAGCAGCAACATAAAAAAAACACCAAAAAAATCAAACAAACCACACGCACCCAACTAAATCAAACGAGCGCAATCGAATCTCAAAGAGCTCAACCACACCGCGAGCAACAAAAACCAAACGCCTCGAATATCAAAGCACCTCACAAGCCAAGCGCCGCTCCGCCTCCACGAATCCGCCATTCAGCACCCAGCACAAAGCTCAAGCCCATCAACGTCAACACCGCCCCAAATCAAAGCAAAACTCATTCACAACAAAACAAAAAAAGCCAACAACCACAAACCCCACCAACCAAAAAAGACGCCACACAAACGCCCACAACCAACAGCCCAAGAGAAGCCATCCGCAAGAGCACCACGACCGCAAAAAGAAGAAACGAGCAAGCGAACAACGGAGACCGTCCCAGCCGAACGCGAAGAACGTCAGTACAAACACAAAGCGACAAACGAACGCAAGCACAACGAGGGGCCAAGCGAGGTCAGGCCTATCAAAATCCACGAGCACATTACCAAACCAAAGTCGCCAAACAGGACACCCCAAATGAAGCGACGAACAGGGAACGACAGCGGAAACAAGCAGCAACGGCAGTGCTCAACAAGAGGCGGAGCACAAGTAGCGCCGCGTCCACCGCGACAACGACGACCGAACGTCCCACGAGGTAGCGGAGCGCCAGCAGAACCGGTTCAGAACAGAACCAGAGCAAGCGCAACAGCAGAGCCGCTCGACAAAGACAAAACACGCAGCAAAGCCGGCGACAAAAGCAAAAGCGACACACGACGCAAAACACAGCGCAACCGCAACCCGAGGTACAACGGAAGACGCGACGCAGACAAACAAGCGAGCACAAGCAGGGCGACGAGCAGAGTATCGCAAACGGGAACGGGTAACGAACAGGCAAAGTAACACAGCCCGGCGGTGGCAAAGGAAGGCCACGCGTGATGCAACTATTGCGCGACGACATCAGTCAGAAGCGGTTGTCTGGACTCAAACCCAACATTGCGGATACCTGGCGTGCCGACGATCGAAGAATATCTGCAATACTTACGATCCAAAGCTGACCCGCAATTATTGGAGGTGGGCGTCAAGTTAGCGATGCACGACAATCCGACATTTCGAACTACGATATGGGAACAATGGATGATGGCGAAAGCGACATTTTTAGCTGAAAAGTCGTCAACAAGTGAAGAAAAGTCAACATCGAGTGAGACGGTGTCAGTCGCGTGAAGCAGTAGCGGCGGCTGCAGCACAGGTGACAGACGTGACGATGGATGAGCCGGAGCAAAGCCAGCAACAGCAACCTGTCGCTGGGCACAAGACGCGTGTAATCATTGAGGCGAGTGAACAGATAGATACGCCAGTGTTGCGAGTGGAATGGCGTCCGACAACATCAGAGCGAGTGGCGACGACTTCTACAGAAGCGTTGGGACGACCGTTGACCAGCGAACAATTCGAAATTCTACCGAAACTCACAGCGGGTAAGCCAGTAACAACTGTAGCGAAGCAAGTAACTGACGAACAGCCGGTGACAATACCAAAACCATCGACTTCGGAGCGATCACTGACCCCAGCTGAGGCAGTGTCACAGCCGTCAGGATACAGAGAAGAGCGAGATCGTCAGAAAGCGCAACAGTTGGAACGAATCGAGGAGCGAATACGCCGCGAAAGTGACGAACGTCGTAGCAAAGCAGTCGCCGAGAGTCCCCTTGATCGCGTACCAAGATTGCAAGACGAACCACATTATGCACCACCCAAAAGACCGGAGGTGCAACCCAGAGGACGATCAGTAGGGAGAGGACGTGGTCGATCGGCATCAGCAGAATTGCAGCAACCGGGTGCACCGAGATCCCCTTCAGGGATGCATATCCATCAAGCAGCAGCTACGATGCGACAAGCTCCTCAATTGATGAAATCACCACCACGAACATTGGATCCGCGCGGTGAAAGATCAAGACGAAGTGCTACGCCGATGCCGTCGCCGTCGCCACCACAGGTAACAGATGAACAGTTACCACAACCGTCGACATCGGCAGTACAAAGCGTTTCACCAGCCGGGGAACAGCGGCGTCCGCATCCACCGGAAGAGCCACGTCCCAGCAGTGACACCCGCAGAAAGACTATCGGTGGCTCATGAACGCATGGGCAACCATTGGCAGCAGATGGGCAGAGATGCGGGACCGGCGATCGATGCAGAGCGACAATATTGGGCTCAGAGACGAGAACTCGAAAGACAACAGCAAGCGGAAGCGATTGCCAGAGACAAGATGGAAAATTTCAAGCGAGTCCAACCGCCAATGCGACCACATCAGCTGCCTATTCGACACATGGCTTTGTGTCGATTCTTCACTCGCATGCAAGACCAACCGTTGCACGAGGAACCGGTAGCCATCGCGTTCAAACGATATATCAATCAGATGGAAAAGCGGATCGTGCTATTCATGAGGCAAAAAGCGGAGGTGGCGGTAGTGACACTGGTCTCAGTAATCGCGGAGGTGGAATATATCGGGCTCGATTTATTCGAACGGTGCCAAGAGAACTTTTTATTTGAAGGAGCTCAGACACAGTATATGATTATGCTGAGACGGTTGGCACACGTGATCCGGCTGACAATGGCAAAAGAGTTAGGCACGAACTTTCAGGTGTTACGTAGGACGGAACAGGAAGTGGTGATCTTGATGGGCGTGGATAGAATAAAGAGACAAATTTCGTGTGACATTACATTCTGGCTTGAAGTAATTCGCTAATTTTAATGCCTATAATTTTCATCATGACATTTTTTTATATATATAATGCTTAATGGTTGTGATCTCGGCAATGACGTTTTCTTCAAGTGATGTGATAATAGTATAACAAACGTGTATTCGTGATCCAGCTGGTATCGACGAAGTGGCATTTAACGGAAATGACAATTATTACAACGGCTAATGACTATTTGAAAGAAGACTATTGTTTCGAAATGCAAAAGGGGTGTAGTAATGAAGGTGAAATTTTTAGGTTTGAAATTAATGGCAAAAATGGAAAGGAGGTAATTATGGAGTGATTGGGAAATGGAGCGTATTAGTTAATATGGCGAATGCAATAATTACGACAACGACATTTATCTGGATAACACGACTTTTTTTTTATTCGTACACGATTCGCGAAATTTTTGTACGTAGTGTTTTTTTTTCTCCTTATTTTTCCCCCCCCGTACGGGGAAAATGTGTATAATGGAAAAAAAGGGGGGTATATTGCACGCGGAGAGAACACGCCGGCAAGAAGAAGGAAAATAAATTTGGTGAACAAATTTTTCTTTGGATGGTTTGATCTATTTTAAGTCGTAAAAATACAAATTTTGCTCATTTTGGGTTGCGGAGCATTTGTAGCTCGTGGATAATCTGTAGTTGTTTTGATACGTTTCCGTTCTAGATAATCTGTGTAGACGGCTCCTAGCTTGGGGCTGTCGCTAATGTATGCACGTGGCGCTCTCTAGTGAGTTGATGTGTGCTGTGACATCTGCTGATTCACCCTGATCTTTTTGATTACTACTTTGGGTTGCATCCTGCAACTCCCGATGGGGACATCGGGCCAAAAGAAAGGGGGATGTACAGATGTCACCGCACCCAGCGCCTCTGAATCTTAGTAGAAGTTAGGTTATAGTAGCTGGGATCACATTTCTGGTGTGAATGTGTGAGCTTTCGGGCTGCACAGAAATTTTTGGGTCAAGATCTTGGCGGAGAGACCCCGAACGGGCTGGTGTCGGCAGACACAGCCTTGGTTCGGAAGGTTCTGAGCTGGAAAGAGCAGCCTTTGAAGTGTCGGTGCTCTGGAGAGTTGCTGCGTGGGTATGTGCACAGATTCAAAATCTGCTTAAAGTTTCAAAAAGTATAAACATTACAGATTAGTCCTGGGTGGGCTGTGGAGGCTCCCGCAGCTCAATATGTATAGAAGGAGTTGCAAACTATTCATATTCAACGAATTTGAACGGGATATAAATGTTTTCAGGTTTGGATTGGTTGTTGTAAAAGACGTGGATTTTACGGAAAACTGTTATGATCTGAATTTGGCTTAATTCAGATATATATGGTGGAAAACTTTGTAAAAGGTTGTGAAAAGTGCTGAATTTGATAGAAATGGTTAGAAAATGCTGTATTCTGTCTAAATTTTTGAATTCTGCGCCTATGAAAACCTATACGAAATCCTGAAAATAATTGTAAAAATATATGGATAGCTAGCTAGTAATGAATATTTATTGGAGTGGTTTGGCTTGTGCCGCGTTTTTGTGACGTGTTTTAAATTTTACGTAGATTATTGGTTTTGTTTTAAGGATTCATGCATGATTAGTGTGTTATTGTGTTCGAGGAGATTTTTCGAGTAGGAATTCTGAAGTTTTTGGTTGTCGGATTTTCGGTGGATTATCGGATAAGAACCGGTTATGCAAATCTAACCGGAAAATTTTGGGGTTCTGGTGACTTTGCCGAAAGTGTAAATAATTAATTAGTTACGATATTGTTGAGAAGTGTGTGTTGGATTTTCTGAGAGTTTTAGAGTGATTTTTCTGTTTTCTGTGTAGTGCATAAGCGGCACCAATCGAGCTCGGGTTTCTTGATAGTTTCGGTTTTCTCTTTTTGCGTTGAGGAGAGTAGGTGGTTTCTACGTTTTGTAAAAGGGCATATGCTATGCATAGGTTTCACGAACTTAAGCGCGCAGCGCAGCCCCGATCGAACTGGTCGTGGGCTACCGGTCTTGATTGGTGTAACTGGTCTACGGCAGAGTCACCGTTGTGGACGGGACTTTCGAGGGCAAATCCGAACGCCCGGCCGCTGCCGCGGCCGGTGCATGCGATTCCCGAAGTAGTGGTAAGATTATTTTATATTTACACGTGTATGTTTTTACTTGCCTTGTACAAAAGTGTAGTAGCTCACCAAATGATTGCCGAAATTCAGGCTACCCTCTAGGTCGTTACGATTATAGTTTGTTTTTCAGCTAGTTTTTTGACTAACCATTGTAAAATTTCGTGATAATCTTAATTTGACTCAAAATGGCTGAGCAATTAGCAAGCAGGGCTTCATCGCCCCTAAATCCGAACGCGCCAGAGTTTCAGCCCTCGACCTCTGAAGCCAGGTGGGTGGCTTCCCACCTGACACCGGAGGTCGAGGCGGACCTAGAGGCAATGCAGTTACGAAATGCCGCACAGGATGCACAACGGGTAATGCTTTTTTTGAGTCAAGTTTATTCGTTTATTTTGTTCGTAGTTAGTAACCTGTACTAAATCTTTTTCTGAAGTTTTGTTAGTTGCTAATAAATTTTCTAACTCTCGAGTAATCCTGTTAGTTATTTGATAATTCATCTGCTTCGCGTTGCTTAGGCTTAAGCGATCCACCCGCATGGTGGGGACCTAAGCCTAGCTCCCTCTATACATAGTATTTATCACACACATCGGGTTGCACTAATTCATTTCAGACCGGTCTGTACTCTGTGTCTTAATTTCGTTCTTACTTCCTAAGCCTCGCTTTTCTGATGTCTCCGCTGGGTCGACCCGCCTTTTTCTTAGTTTCCTGAGTGCTGGTCTAGTCACCCGCGGGTCGCGTAAATACATTGCTTAGTGTGCATAAGCAATATAGAGTACGTATTTTAGCCCTGAAGTGAGTTGGTGTTAGTTGAATATTAAGGGTATTTTATCGGTTTAGCAAGTAGCCCGCAGTCGAAAAGGAAATAGTATTGAAAATTTTACCCAGCTGATGCGTAGTTCATGAATGTTGAAGTCAATTATAATTAGCAAAGCATACGCGTTTTATCTAAATTCGCAATATTGTGCCAATACGTTTTGATTAATGCGAGCCGAAATTTCTTTAACAGCTTGCTAAGCCGGTTTAGCTCGCTGTTATCTAATTTTCCCGTTGTCACCTAGCTTGGTGACAGGTGCTTTCTCTAGTCAGGTTCCATCCACCGTTGTGACGGCCTGGTTGCATCGTTGTCCATGGGCGATTCTGAGCATTAGCGGCTTGTGGCTACGCCTAGGCTTAGGGCTGGTGACTAAACTTAGCCACTTTGGTTGGTTGCTCTTAGACTGGGGCGGGGTTGCTTTGCTCGGAGCGCACATGAGTGGCGATATAGCTCAGGCCGGGAGACCTTCATGTTGGAATCCACGTAACTCTCTCGTGTTGGTGACCTTCGGACTTACCTATCCCAGTCACGGGACACCGTAAACCTGTAGAAGAGCTGTTTAATTTTCTATCATAGGTCAAAAGTTGCCGAGGATAGGCGGCCGCAAAACTTTCAGACTTATAGCAGCAGCAAATCGTGGTCACGAGATTGTGGAAAAAAGTGGTTGACCGTTAAAAAATTACTTTTGCCATCGCTACGTAGATTATCAACCAAACTCTCTAAAGAACTTGGCAAAAATTGAAAGGAATCAAGAAATTTAATCCTTTAGCTATATTTTATTTCATCATCAGCTGGAACTATAATTGCAAACATTACGTACTTTTCAATTGTTCTAGCGACACACTCCAACTTGAAATTGCGCTCGTTTGCGACCTCCGCAATATGATGCATAATCAGGTGAGAATCGTAGTTTTTAAGATTGTGAATGAAAACGCAGACATCTTTGCTAAGTTGGAATTGGATATTGCATGTAGAGTGAGTCGGGCCCCTGAATCTGCCACATATTTTACAGTGATCGCGCGACACGGCTCGACGACACTCATTACACCAAGCACGTCGACTTTTGCCCTGACATGATTGGTATGAAATAAACGATTGGTTGCATATCGCGCAGTCGTGGCGAGAGAAAAAGTCGTTCCATTCGTGTTTCGCTAGTCTCGGCATTGGTTTCGGACGTGAAACCAAGCTTTGATGGTATTTTACTGCGGTGTTTACAATGTAGTTCAGAAAGTCGTACACTGTGTTTTCGTTTCGTGCACCATAGGAACAGCTATTTTGCGCGTGCTGTGATCGCAACATTGAATAATTTGAACAACGCCAAACCCGCACGGAACGTGCTCTGTTAGTTTTAGGCTGTAAGAGTGTTGACAGCTAGGTGCGCACCTGTCTATTGGCTTCAAAATGCATTCGAAATCTGCATAAAATACACACGGCTGACGCAGTGATTTTGACTGTTGTGCAAAATATAGCTTGTTGTTATCTTCATAAGGCATCTCGATAGTTGAACATTCGCTAGGCTTGCATCGTTGCTCGTGAATAAAAAAATCTTCTGGAGCATAAAACGGAAACATACAACGCAGGCAAAAGTACCTGATCGTAAAGCAATGCATCGAAACGCTTGATCCAGCAATAGTGCAAATTAGTGCTTTCGCCGTTTTGAAGCAGTAGAAGAGCAACTGGTTGTTGTCGCACGCTAGAGTGAGATAGGGACGAACGATATACCGGAAAAATGTAGTCTTCGTCGCTATATGCGTAGACAAAAACACTGATTTAGTTTCGACGTTCAAAATCGGGCAGTTGACGTAGAGTGAACGGGAATTCATAATTGTCAAAATTGTACCAATTGACATAAGGATATAGTGAGAAACACGCTGAGGATTATTTTCAGCAGGATGAAGCGCAGAAAGAACGGCCCCCATTGAAAACATTTCTCGTCGCCAAAGTTTTTAACGTTTACAATACATTTTTTGTTTCGAAGGCGAGATGGGAGTGGCATATAAGTTGAACCAGATATTGGTTGATATCGTGCAATATGAACTTCAGTCGATATTATGTTTTCAATAGTCCAGTTTGATCCACTGTTGCAAAATTCATCAACTTTCTGAACAATTTCAGCTATAACCGATTCAGTTTCTACAGTAATGTTTGATGAACGCAAAAACACTCGCTGACGATTGCTCATATAAGCATCAATAAATATTTCGTGCTCGGTAGCTTTTACGAATCGTATCGTACGCGCGTTCGAACATGCAATTTGAGTCTGTAAGCTGTGGAAGAAGTTCGCGGCACAGCGCTTCTATTAGCGGCTTAGCGTAAGTATAGTAAACTGCAATGTCCTGATATATTTCGTTATTATTACTAATGAGATAACGTCTAATATAGCCCGCTAGCGGAGAGTCTATTTGACTTAGCTCCATGATGACCAAAGCACAAATGAAGTCGTAAGATGAAAACAGCCAAATTTATATCTTGTTTTATTGAAATAATGATAAATACACATACAAAAATATACAACATATAAAAAAATCAAGCGTTAAAACTGCGTTCAGATCCATTATTTCAATTTTTTTGGAAGGTTAGTCCATCCTCGTAATGTACTTCTAAGATTATACATCTTTTCGTCGTCAGCGTCGTTTTGTTCTGATTCATCAGTTAACTCCTCTTTCTTACCGCTTCGCTCAACGGCATTAGCACTGGTGTTGCTATAGAAGCTGTTGTCTGATGCAGTCGGATCGCTTTCTGAATGATTTCCTTGGCGCAATGCTTCAAGACGCTGCCTAGTTTTCACATTTGGAATCAAAGATGTTGCTATTGGCAGTTGAGTGATTGCAAACAAAAATTTGTCATATCCGATAGGCTTGTGCTTCGGTTGCCTAGGTTTCATTACATGAGCGATTAAGTCGACAATATGCGACCCGGTTATTTTGGTTCCATCAATTAAAACGACATCATCTTCACCCCATTCCACGGTGCTGCTTGGATTTTCTGTCAGCGATTTGAAAACAAGACAAGCGCGTTCATGAGAACGTTTTGGAATCAGCTGTTGCGCGTTAAGTTCCACTGATGTCGTCGTTTTCTCGCTTTCCTTCGCGGCAACCTGCGGCTCATTTTTGGCAAGACAAGCAGAAAGAAGTGATTTTTGATCTTTTGAATTTCGTACATTAAGATATCTTTGCAGAATTTGATTATACATGTTTAATTTTGCCTGAGTTGGCAGCTGAGCATTTTTGAGAATAGTTTCCATTTCTTTGTCAAGTTCAAGCATGACGCCAGTTTCTGGTGTTGTTTCTAGGTTCTGTTTCCGTTGTAAAGTTTCAATAAACTCCGCAGGTAAAAGAGTCATTTTCTTAGCAGCCATGGAAGAGCAACTAACACAGGATTGAGTACAAGCGGCAAAATAGAGCCTCCTTTTTGTAGAAGCAATCGCTTACTTGCTTCTAAAGATGTATTAGGATGAACGATTTTGTTACACATTTCACGATAACGTTTTAGTTTTCGCTTCTGTTGCTTTGTGAGTTTTGGTATACCTCTTAGGATATTATATACACATTCGCATACAGCGAGAGCGGTGTCGTCGTTTGAGTATTTTAAAACTGCTTTTCTTGCTGGAGGTGTTCCAAAACACAAAACGTGCAAATAATGCGCGTTGCGTTTCAAACGTTTCATTGGTTTATCGTATGAGAAGAAAATGAATTAAAGTTTAATTGTTGCGCGCACGTGTACTACGGTTTAAATAATATCTGAACGCTCAGTATTTGGCTGGAATAAATACCTAAGTTAGTTCATCAGGGAAAATACCAGTGCGAAGTCGCAAAATCTCAGGTGTTTCAGGCCTGGCGTCTACAAAAAGATAGCCCCATTTTACACTTGTAGCTTGCACGTATGCTGAAATAAAAAATTTGCTGTTATTAGGGTACATTTGACGCGCCAATATTGTTACGGCTGTTTTGTCACGAGGTTGAGCCAAGCAAACTAAATAATGCGCGTTTGAAATAACGTCTCGCATCTGCGTCCCTTTGTGGTATACGTTTTGCGTTACAAATATCACAGTTGTATTCGTATGGTGACTGAACTTACAAAAAAGATTTCCAAGCATTGGATTATTTGCAAGTTCTGAATGTAAATCGTCAAGTATTAAAATCTTGTTCTTGCTCGGGTTCATTATGGCATGCTCACTCATAACATGTTGATTGCAACCATCAACTAAGTGAAGTTTTGTTTTTACTGCACACTGCGCATAACAGTCCTGGTAAACGCCGTAACATAAGACGACTGAATCAATATGTTTGTCAAAAATGTTGTGGAAATTTTTAAGAAGTCTTAAAATCCACGCTGTCTTCCCGCTTCCTGAGGCTCCCATAACAATCATTGAACTAGGAAATTTGATACGTTCATCGAAATCTACCACACTTCCTGGCGATTCCATTGTAAAACATAAGCTTTCCAGAGCAACACGACTGACAATTTATAGTTTTCCGATATTTCGCACAATTTTTAAATTTGAAACGTTGCAAAACAAAACGTTGAATGAAACGGTCGTTCATTAGTCGGTCGTGTTCACAGAATGCGTTCAAACAGTTGCGAACGTTTCGAGAATTAAAGTAAGCCACATACAAACACCAGTGTCCGCAAACGTTTGAGTCGATAGACTGCAACTGACGAATATTTTGTGACAAAACGCGATTGAAATGAGTCAAAAATTTATTTATGTGAGTACTATACAGAAAAATATCTAAACCAAACGAGTCAAAGTATGTCACAGTTTTATTTTCGTTAAACCAAAGTAATAACCAATGCTTGCCAGGTTGACTTGAAACATCTGTGTTTACAATACAAAAAGCAGGCAAGTGCGCAACACTTTGTGGGAGCTGATCTGCTGCAAAAACGCCTATTGCATACTTTGAAGTAAAACAATCGTTCTGTAGTGCATTACGCAATTGCGATGTATTCATTTTGCAAAACATACAAAATTAAGTAAAATCGGTGACAACATTTCGATTATTGTCAATATATACACAATTGTCATAAACCATATACACAATTATAGTACAAGATTGATCAATATCTTTAACGTCAAATTGCATTTTTAACGTTAGCTCTCCTTGCTTCGCTTGTCCTGAGTGTAACGCCGTGCACGATTCATCGGGGGTTAAATCAAATCCATAGAGCACATAGCCACCTTTCAAGTAGTCAATGTACGATATGCCGTTGCCAAAATCTGCGCCAAAGTTGCCAGCTACGGTAAGCAGACTTAAATATTCACGAACAGCGTCGTTTTCTTCCCATCGAGGTGCAAATGGCACTGACGGAACCATTTCACTTTCACAGTATAAACATACAAAATTCGCATTTTTTGAAACAAAATTGAAAGGAGATTTCACGCTTGAGCCAGTTAACGCATCACTTTCAACCATACCAACAATTACAGAACGTGGTAGCGTACCACGTGATATGTTTTCTCGATTAATAAGTGTTCGTCCAGCTGATATTTGAAACTCCTTGACAACCACTCGGGATATAGGGTATTTTGCAGGCTCTACACGTAATTGCCTTGCAACAGCCGTAGCAATCATTGGAGACAGCTTTATGCGACGTACAAATAGTGTTACATCAGTCAATTCAAGTATAGGTTCGATCGTTGTTGCTGCTGCAAACATTAAGCGAAAATTGTTAGTTGTTTGATGCAACGACACACTAATATCAACTCCATTCGGCAATAGTCTAGGTTGTGTTGCAAGATCTGTGGACAGCCGTATAAATGTAACAAACTTTTTGCTCCCAGAAACAATGATGCGGCGCTTTTCGTAACCAGAATTTAGTTTAGAATCCATTGAATCAATGAGCCCCGCAGAATCTTTGTAGTATAACTCAGCGGCTAATTGATTGGTTTTTGCTTCTCCCCCAAAATTCAGCAATCGTTCAATGTAGGCACGATACGGGTAGTTGTCTGATGATGTTGAAATTATTTTGTCTTGCAATTTGATATCGATCCGTTTAAACATTGCATGGCCAAATAAATTCACTGGTGCAACCTCAGAATCTGTGGCCAGAAACTTGCCATTCGATACAATAATTCGAGCGTTTATTTTCAAATAAAATACTGGATCCAAAAATTCCTCTTCGTTTCCGGGAATGAAAAAATTTATTACAGCCGAATCGTTTACACTGTTGCTCGGCCGAATGTCAACCCATGCACTGCCAGATATTGAGGATTGAATTGGTTTATCTGAGAACAAATCTAGTTCGTTTTTAATCAGACTTGAGTGTTCGCCGACACTATTAGCACTTCGTTTTATCTTTTTGCGGAAATCTTGCGTTATAGACATTTTGATAATTTGGTTGTTATTTTGTAATCAGAGAAACAAACGTTTATATAGTTTTCGTAATGCCATTATTAGCTAACCAAAAATGTCAGATGAAAGAACATGAGATTTTCTTTTATCTGTTTTGGAGCTTAATTTAGATGATCTTGCTTTATTGCGTCGACCTTTTGAACAACCAGATGGGTTCTTTTTCTTCCAACTTTTACCGCGTCGCTGCTGCCGTTTCTGCGTATTTCGCCTATTAACGCCACAACCTCTCTGATTGTTATACAACGCACGAACAGTTAAATCTGCTGCACCCACAACCCCACCCTATGCTTTTTCCAGCTACTGTCTTCAGAAGGCGACGATGGTGGTTTGTTATCATGTTCCAACTTGCGAGGCTTAAGTTTGGAACTGATCTCTGATGCTACTGTGTCAGTAACACCCCTAAGCA
>JASANG010000563.1:0-21871 GCA_030248215.1 Enoplolaimus lenunculus
AAATTATTTTTGTAATTAATCAAACGATGGGTAAAATAGGCGTTTTTTAAGTTGAACAGTAACAATTTTCATGATTTCAAACTGATACATTTTATGGCCAATGTTACTTTAAGGGGCGTAACAGTAGATTAAGCGTATTGCTAAACCTAAGCCTAAGCGTTGCAAAAATGAATTCGTAAGCCTATAAGACTAAGCCTGAGCAAAAAATGTAATCTAAAATCTAAACCTACTATTTTATAGACCCACCAGAAACCAGGACGCCCCTTAATAAAGTATCATGGGCCCATTTTATGAATGACATTGGTTGAGTTTCTGAAACCCTATTTAAGTACGGCTTCGCACCTAAGTATGTGCATATGATTTACTTAGCTAATTTTACTGTTTCTAAAAGCGGACTTAAAAGCAAATTCCACTTACTAATTATGACGTCTTATAGGCTACCGATTTATGTGTTTTAAGCTTGAGCTCGTAAACATTGTAAACTGATCGTGCCTGTTAAAGCAAAAATAAGACTTTCTGGTTATGACACTGGTTCAATTATGGATTTATGTTTTTTGTTCAAAAAGCTAAGTATTTACTGAAGTCGGCTACTTAAGTAATTACTTAAGCGGAACTGAAGTAAATACGTAAGTAAGATTTCGGGGGTCATAGATCTGGAGAACGTCTATAACAGTGTGACGTGGCGGAATGTAAAATAGACGCAACAAAACTTAATTCGGACAGCGCATGTGAACACAAGCATAACTCTAGTCAAGCGTCGAACTCTGTAAATGTAGCGATGAATTCATGATAATTATCACGAGCCTTCGAAATTTTTCGACTCGAACAATTTCTATTGCTGTTAAATGTAAAATGGTAGGTACTATGTTTGACCTGTTTTGAGGAAAGTTTGAAATAAACAACTACAATGTAGCAAACCACTCAAGTTTGCGCTTTTAGTGTTTGTCAAAACGCCAATTTAGCCGTATTTTTAATAGAATTCTTTTGATTGAAGGCACCTCAGCAAACATTAATATATCACTGATTTAACGCAGAAAAAGGAATGAAGTAGATAGAAAACCGGGGGTGGGTATATGATCACACGAGCTGGTTTTGCGCCCCGAAAAATTAAATATACAAAACATATTTTCGAAAATGAAGTATATGTAACATATTTATAATTTCAGAAAATATTGATATCGTTTGCCATACACAGTTATGAGTCGGGGATATACTAACAAACAATGTAATATTTAAGAAATATGTAATTATATCTACTCTGCGAATGTTTCTGGTTGAACTCAAACGACTTAATGTTATCATAATACTTGCAGAGTTAGATATTAAATAACAACCATCAGCTACATGTATTATGCTTTGAGAAATTTCTTACCACGTTACATTTTCTGATAAGTAACAATAATTGAAAAAATGCTGCTATTTCTACCAGCCCTCACGCAATTTTGCATCGACATCGGTGCAGAAACGACGTATGCAGCAAACCTTTGGTTAAAACAAAAAAGCGTTAACTGGTAATTAAGTTGAAAACCTGACAGTCAAAACCAAATTACGGTTATAATGAAAAGCTCTTCTTGGTATTTATGCTAACTAAACTCTTACCTGCATTTGGGGACACAGTAGCAAAGTGCTAAAGAAACGACAGTTTTTTGCATTCTCGCTGATGTAGAATATAAATACCCAGCTACACTGTAGAATTGAATACGCTACGCAACCTACATATTTGGAAAATGACGAAAACTGCTGCACAGTTGTATGTGCGATACTTACAAAATCATATCTACTGAACAGGTCCAGAATGCGCAAATTGAGTTTATGTTCTGTGGTGATTTAATTCCAATCTTCAACAGTGAAAAAAGTACCAATGTTTTGCGCTGAGAAACCAAATTGCTACTTTACTCCACAGCTTCAAATCGAACGAGCTCCATCAAATTGCCTAATTTTTTTAACAGAAACTTTCAAAACCAGTTTACAATTTAATTGAGTTTCAAAATACAGTTTTTCAATAATTCAAAATTGGGCGTGAAATTTGTACAACTTTTGTATTTTTACAATGTCAAATGCTGCGCAAATCATGTATTGAGTACAAGCTAAAAGGTGTGCTTTCACCCTCAGGCACTAGAAACAAGCTGTATAAAACGCGAAATATAAATTAAGACTTTAATTGCACAGATCTACGAACACTTTCTTAATCGTTTAAGGTATGCGAACAAGCGCTACTTAATAGTTTAAGGTGACTGGGAACAAGCTGAAAAACAAACAGTTTATATTTCAATGTAAAAATATAAAAATATGACATCTGACTGCATAATGAGCAAGCCTATACAGCACCGCTCCCCATGGGGCAAAAATATAGGTTCGAAGCTGTCCCGGCGGTCCCGACCGACCCAGCATAAATACGGGCTCGAAGCTGTCCCGACCGACCCATAACAAACAGGTTTGAAGCTGTCCCAACCAACCTAGCAAAAACATCTCGTTCCGAGTATATTGCTGTCCCGTGGGTAAATGGGACGCCCCTCAGAGTAACATGGGCCATGCACGTCATAGTTGTTCGAGAACGTTAACCCGGTTCATTACTCTTTAAAATGTGCTATTTAATCGGATTTTGATTAAACCTAAACCTAAGCCTAAGTTATTCCAAAATCTGAAAGTTTCGAAAACTGTGTACGAAGTGTACAAAAACCAAGCCTTTATACCAGGGTGCAACCGGAAGTCGGCCTTCTGCTCCGGGTCCGGCAGAAAGTTGGCTTCCGGCTCCGGTAGAAATTTTGCCGGAGGTTCCGGCAATTTCGGTAGTAAAATTTTACATAATTTTGCAATATTTATCTGTTTAGCGCGTTTCGTTTTACTTTTGTCACAATTTCCAAGAAAGAATTTCCGAAATTTCGCAGAACATTAGTGTAAAACCAAACAACTTAACAATATGACTAAAATTAACTAATTAATCAGCATTTTTACAACCTAACTTCGCCTCACCTCCGGCTCCGACAAGTTTTGTTGACCTCCGGCTCCGGTATTCTTCATCTCTGGTTGCACCCTGCCTCATACCAAAGTTTTAGTTAATCTGAGAGAAAACAAATTAACATAAAAATGGCTGAAATTTTAATATTTTTGTCGTGTAACTGTTATTTTAGTGGAGCCTGTGATGTAAGGTTTATAGATGGGCACCGGATATCCGGATATCCGGATATGAAAAATATCCGGATATGTATCCGAAAAGAAACGTGTATCCGGATATCCGGATATATCCAGATATTCGCCGGATATCCGAAATGCTATTGTCCAAAGATTTTTTGGAATAATTTGCATGATTTCACCCCCAAAGTAGCTGGAGTTGACGAAAGAAATTCTGTTTCCAAACCTCAGTTAGAATATTAAACCACATTCTTGCATAATTGTTCCATGATAATTTAAAACCTTGATTTCTTAACTTATGGTGTAAAAATTGTTTTGGAATACTTTGCATTGTTTCACCGCTAAAAGTAGCTGTACCTGACGAAAAGAATTTCTATATTCATTCAGACCTCAGTCAGAAAACAGAACTTCTTCACGATATTTGTGAATACGTTTTATTTTTTCGGTGTATACTGTTTGTAAAATTAAGAGCTCCTGTCAGAAAAGTTGTTATAATTCAGTATCATATTGAACATTTCTTTTCTTACGTCTTGTTGAATGAATACCATCATGAGCTCTGTCCTGCAGTGGACCTTGCGTATGAAACGTAGTTTAGTGTTCGAGCGCTTCGTCTTTTGAGTTTGAGATAAATGGCAGTGTACCGTAAAGCACATCAACTGTTAAGTGGTAAAAATCTGGTAGTAAATTCTGTGCGCTAAACAAGTCATCTAACGCAAAAATGACGCAATTCAACTCGGCGCGTCACTTTTACACAGTAATTAAAAATGTACATTTCTGAACTGTTGAGAATCCATGTTTGTTTCCACAGCAGCCCATATAAAGATTAACAGAAAGTTAAAGTATATATTCAAGTATTAAAAAGTTAAAATTTAATCGAAATCTTCAGGGAAGGTTATGAAGATTGAAATTAGCATTATGCTCCTATACATTAAAACTAAGACTAGAGCGGATCTTATTGATTTGGACCAATATTAGTTTTAGCAATGTAACAACCAAAACATGTTCCTACGTACCTCCTCAGTGTAATAAAACATGTGTAAAATAAAGCTTAAGCCTAAGGCCAAGCAAAAAATTAGTACTTAAGCCTTATCTATAACGGTCTTGTTAGAAAGCGGATCCAAAGGAAGGGGGGCGGCGTAGGCGTTAAGTCAGAAATTTACTTTGATAAAATGATAAGTTGCCTACTTTACAATATTTTTCTTCACAAAATTGTTTAGTGATATAATGAAAAAAGGTCCCTGTTCCATACCTTACAATTTTCTCCTCTGAAAATTTTTCGGTAAAAAATTGCGTTTCAAACATTTCATCCCTCCACGTCAGAAAATTCTGTTTCCGCCGCTGAAAGCCTGGCACCACTAAAACTAACTTGAGCTGATGTTTGTACGATTTAGCGTAAGTATGTTTCCATGTAGTCCATTCTTCTTGGAACGAAAAACGACTCATGTATACATAGCTCAAGGGAAGGGTGATATTCGGCGGAGGACAAGCCAAATCAATTCAATATCAGGTTGCAAACGCAAGTATTCAGTAGTTTTTAGCAAACTTCAAAACCGAATACCCATATTGAAGCACTTGCTTAACAAATAACAATTTTTAGAATTGTATCGCTCACGCTCATAACAATCAGCTTGCGGGTCAGGGCACATTTTTTAGAACAACAAGTTAAAACCAGTGCTTATGTTAAGAAACGAAAATTGAGGTTCGGAAACCCAAAAAAATGCAATATCGAGTTTCGGATATCCGATATGGAAAATTTCATTTCGGATATCGGGATATCCGGATATATACGGATATCCGGATAAATATCTGGCAAGAATTGCCGATTATCCGGATATGAAAAAATATCCGATGGCAATCACTAGTAAGGTTTTCGTGGGGTCGCATTTGGCAGCTGAAAAAACCTTTGTGCGGCAGTAAACCACCTCACTTTCATTGATGCGTATAGGGGGTTTTCCATTGGAAGACAGAGGGACTTTAGAGGCTGGAAAATTTAGGCTCAAGGTTAATACTTTTAGGCTTACGCTTGGTAAGTCCTATAGTTTACACTGGCCATATATTTTGTTAAACTTATGTTGTTGTGCTCCAGCTAATAAAATGAATGGGATTTATGGACGGTAAGAATTTATTAGTTTTTCACATCCCAAAGAAATCTGGGTGTCGTTGAACCCGCATACCTTCACGGGACAGTTTCTCAAGCGAAACCCGAAAAGTATTACATTTTTTGAGGTTTAAATTCCAATACAAAATCATTTAAGTTTATGTATCCTATACCAGTGTGACTTTAATAGTTTTTAGTTTCATGGCTACAGAATGAAACTTCGTTACAATAGAGTATTACCCAAAGCAAAGCTGTCTAAAGCTTAAGCTCACTCTGTTGCAGTCCGGCGGAAAGACGGCCCGCCCGTGATCCTATACATTAATAGATAATATTCAAATTTTATACTTTTTAACCATTTGTTTTACAGGCTCCTTCAACATTAGTTTTCGGGCAGCGGCCATCCAACAAATATTTTCCACAAATTACTAAGATATTCGCGCCCAAACTTAATGCACATTAGAAATATTTATTAATAAAATTACATCATTTAAGAATCAAAAAGATTAAGCGACGAACCAATGCACAACTGGCTTAGAGATATTAATGTATAAAATGTAAAATCAACAAGTAAATTTCAGCTAAATTATATATAGGCTTTCTGCATATCGACTATAAAATTATATTAAAAAAATCAAAAACCTTTTGATCAGTTTTTTGTTGAATGTAGGTAGCTACCACGGCAGGTACAAGAATCAAACATTAGTACGGCTTTAATTACGTGAATTGTCCAAGGTTTTAGAGACAATATAAATTCAAATGCCTAAAAACAGCCAAACTAACATCTAAACACGAATTGTACTTGAAACAAATGTGTAGTTACACACGTAAAGCGACAAACTTTTACGCGACCGTGCGCCATAAGTACTTTTCAAGCTAGTTTTCGACTAGAAAATAAATTAAAATTTAGCCGTATAGGTAATAAATTAATCACAAAACAATTCAATAACAAAGTGAAATGTTATCACAATGAAGTTTAGCCGGCAGATAAATTAACTGACTATTTTCACCAATGTACCCACTAACAGAGCGATGAATGAAACAACGTTTGACGATACTGGAGAGCCGATCTTCAACAAGATAGGATAAGCAGTATGTTTTGTCGTGACTATTCAATCCCAATCTCTATTTCCGACTATTTGAACTGTTTGAAAATGATGAAGAGCTACTGTTACTTTGTTCATTAGACAAATTCACTCCGTTAATGGTTGGCGAAGCGGAAATGCTTGACGCATGCTGCGTGCGCAAATCGCTGGCATTGGTCGTTTGGCTGGTGGAACGCTAAAATTGGCAAACATAAACAATAAATAGTATAATACATTGGACAATGTTAAACATTTTCCACAGCCTATGCCTCAGCGTGAGGATCAAGCAGTAACAAAAATTAGGTTCCACCTGAGGTAAAAATTAGCCAAAATCTTAAGCTCAAACATGAGTCCATATGTATAGCAGAACTATTAAAAAAGTTTAAAATTTAAGACCAGGATTAATAAGCTGTGTTAAGTGCAGCACGCTACTCGATTTTTGCAAACCAATAATAAGATCGCATGCAAAATTATGCGATGTTAACAATACAAAAGTCATGTTTGCCGCAAAAGTGTTGTCCCTAACAGTTAACAACAAAACGCTCACCCTATTTAATGATATTTTTATGTTGCCCAGCCTCAACACTAATGATAAACTACTAAATTAGTGACACACTGAGGTAGGCAGAATGAAATCTTTTCAAAATGTAAAAAAATTAATACCTTAACTCGCGTTACAAGTTGTTCTGTGAGCGACAGTGTTGAGATAGGGTCAATAAAACATTTTCGTTGAGGTACAAATGGTTAACGGCTGGTTGCTAACCTTCACCTATGACACTTTTTGTAACAAGCGTGCATGGTATAATGTAAACGGCGCATTAAAAAACGTCATCCATATCATCTATCGGTTTCTTCGAACAAGCTCAATTTACCAATCTGCCTAGACAATACGTTATATATAACACCAGCTATGTGTACACGAAACACTAAAATACGCCAATGAACATGACATTTCCATCATCACTCAAAATTCTCTGCTTACTCTAATTTGTGGCTGATTGCTTTGTGTCTGTCCAATAGCAACAGATCCAGGCACACCTCGATTGGGGGTAAATAATTCACCGTTACAATTTATGTCATGCTGCAGTTGTTGTTGTTGTTGTTGTTGTTGTTGTTGTTGTTGTTGTTGTTGTTGTTGTAATGAAACGTTTTGCTGTTGACGTTTATTATTTTGCATTTGATTCACCATTGTTAACAACGACTTGTGTTCGAATTCCAAGATATTTAATCGATTGTTTAGTTCACTAACACGTGTCTGAATACAAAATTAATGAAATTATAAATACATAAAGATTAACCAGAAAATGGGAGGGTATGTTTTATGTTAGAACTGACTAGGTTTTATATATACTTAATAAGTGAACATAAATTAAAAGTAGATGTGCAATATTCATTTATGAGATATCGTACATACAAATATACCTGCATTTATAATATAAGCTGAAGAAATTACAAACTTACAAACGCTACAGCTTGACAAATTATGAATTCATACCAGGTGAAACTGATTCAATAACAGTTAGCCGAACACTTAGTTGTAAATACAACGTTAAAAATACTATTCCTGCCGCTATGATATAAATTTCATAGTTCTAACCCAGATTAAATAATAATGATCTATTGGTTGCAGTTAAGATGGCAGTTTGTATTCCTTCACAAAATAGAGTGGAGGAAAAGTTCTATTTGCAATGCTGTAAACGCTCAACCTGCGAGGCATCAGGTATAGGAACGGCTGAACGAAAGATATTACAAAAAATAACAAAACCAAGTGAACAAAAATAGCTTTTCATCTGTAGAGGAAACATTGTCTTCAAGCCCTAAATAAGTAAAAATGCAATACACTTACTTTATATGAGTCAATTGTATTACGCGCAGACAAAAGGCTTTCTTCCATTTCTTTGCGAGCCTTTTCCGCAAAACAATACTTAGTGTGCGATTGTCGCAATTGATCCAGGAGTTCCATGTTCTAAAATAGCATAAGTTATGTACAAACCCGTAGAACCTGCAGTCACGGGCAGAAATAAGTGCGATTATCGCAGCCGCGATTTTGCGTTTGCGACTGATATTTTTGAGCTGCGACTGAACGAAATTAGATTGCATTTTCCAACGTTTTTCGATTCGTTTATATTACTGTTGCCGGATTACCTCTTTTATTTTGCCAATAATAAAGTTAAAACCCGATTGAAAATCAAACTCAGTTAGGTCGCAGAATTTTAGCAATTGCGGTTGGGACTTATTCGAACAGTCGCGATTCCAACATATGTTTGCGAACGATTAAATTTCGATTGCGGCCGACTGCAATTGCGTCGCGACTGCAACAACTACACCTCATAAATTCACTTATTCAATAGATGCCCTAATTTAGTTTGGAAACTAATTTCTGCACTACCTACTGCAGCAATGTTATACGCCGCATTATAATATTATTTCAACCTAGCAACTACAGTTAAAATATCTAAATACATCATACTTGTTTTCTGAGGTTTCGATTCAAAGCGTCCAGCCTTTGAACTTGGTCACCAGGCGCAAGCTGATAGATATCTGGCAAGTCTGGCACACTAATTAATTCTTCCTGAAGTACCTGATACTCGACGGCGTATGACAATAAGTCACGGCTTATATCAAGTTCGAATACCTAAAATGAAATTAAAATACTAAATACCATGCAGCGGATAATAAAAGTGACGCTTGATTAAAGTTTAATTCATAGAAACGTGTTGAAAACAAAAATCGACAAATATTGCCAGCAAGATTTTGGAGCCAATGTAAAAATTTCTATGTAAAATTGTATTTTTATACTCTAACAAAATATTATTCAAATCATAATTGAGGTACATAACAAAAACGAAAATATTCATTTCTCTGATGACGAAACATGATAAAATCACATTCACATACCGAATGATCTACTACCTAACGACGAACCGGGATCATCTGCAGAATATCTAAAGATCGCCACAAAGATTAAAAATGAAAATTTCATAAAAATTTAAAATAATTAAATTTTACAAGTTTTCATGTAAAATAGATTTGCTTCCATCTTTTAAATGCATTACCTGATTGAAAATCCGTTCCATCTGAATAATGCTCATAGACGGCAGAGTTGTTTTCAAAAAATCATTTATCGCTTCAAACGAATTGCAATTTTTAATCAGTTCTTTGTGGTCACCAAGCAAAATTATTGCAATGCTAAATACAACGTCGAGAGAACCGGATAGGAATACCAAGTCTGCAATAAATATTATATTTCCGCAGCGTATAAAAGCAGCAGTTAATAAACAGGCCCTGAATATAAATAACGTGAAAGTATACATAATTTATTCTACGTCAAACTGAGCCAAAGCATAAACCAAACAATCCAAAGGTAGCACAAGAAATACACTGATTGACAATAGCTATGACTGGCCTGCATTCAGAAAAACCCATTTACACAGAACCATAACGTCTTCGACTATTTTCAACTACAACTACCAAACATTTAAACATCAATCATAACTTTCAATCAGGTACTAGTTTTACCTAAAACCCTCGCAACAAATCCAAGCGGAAACGTGGAAGCAAACAGTGTTAAGAACCACGGCGCTGCATATAACGTTGGCACTTCATGAGCTTCAAGGTGCTCGTATAAATCAGGATGATAATCGCGTAGCAACCGTGACATTTGGTACATCTGGACCTAGAACAACAAAGTATATCGATAACTACCATTGTAGCCAGAAAAAATATCGGAGGCACGACCTGCTTGTACGTATATGACCGAGAGCTGTGAGGCAGTTTTTTACTTGAAAAGTTTTCATAAGGACCATTACTTTTTTTAAATTTTAGACATTCCAACCTGCCTACGCCACGGTCGATAAGATAAAGCGGTCAAATTAAAATAACCTAAATCCAAAAGCGAAAAACAACGCAGATATATTGCGACTTAAATAACATCAATTACATGAAGTTTCGATTTTGAACATACTTTGTTTCAAATGAAGAAAAGCTAAATTGCGGCGCGCGTTAGTTCGACAGCAAAAGGAACCGCGGCCTCATATACGCACAGAGACAGGTGGTATATAAGATATAAAAGGGTATTGATAAACATGGTGGACACTATTAGATAATGATGCAAGGTGCACCGATCACCATTTGGCAATTAGGTATAATATGTACCTTTCAGCCAGTAACGTTAAATATCCTGTAAATTCGCAGCCGACAACGTTCACCGGAGTGACAGAATAGTTTTGAATTAACGGCAATTGCTCACAATATTAATAGAAATGAACCAATAAACGTACCTGCATGAAAAGCATATCTGGAAGATACTGATTTCGCAGCACTAATCTGAACATTAACTGAACCAGTAAGTCAAACGCATCTTCTTCTTCAGTCTAAAATAATAATAATAATAATTTACAAAGCTTGACGTATGTATACTTAACCAAAATGTCATCACTCTACAATCTGTATTCGTATGCACGCAGAAGAAAAGTCATCAGAAATTGCGACTTTTCTGACATTGAACCGAGTCTATCTAATTAAACATATCCCGGAGTTTATGCTTTCAAGGCACAGTTAATAAAGTTCAGCATAGCATTATGTTGATCAAACGTCAAAACCCTTTATTAAAACCAACTCTCCATAAAAATGTTGCGTAAAGTATGCAGAAACAAAACAATACTACGGTAAGGTGTAGCCAGAGATGTTTAGGGTGCCAAACCGCCCTTTTGTGGTTTTTGGTACAAGAGTTTTTACAAACCTTTTAGTTGCTGAACACCAAAACCCACCTTCAAAATATTAATAAAACGTCGTCCCTTCCCTGTCAAAACATTGGCTTCGAAACTACACTGCCCAACACAATATTAAACCTCATGATAAATAAACCAACCAAGGTTCCCCACTAAAACTCACATGCAACAAAAGCGTTCCGGCGATGAAACTAAGTCCTTGGCAGTACCCAACACCGGTATCGTACAGTGAATATGCTTTTAAAATGTTGAATAGTGCTAGCTGTCCCGGACCGAATTGTTGAGCAAAATACGGATGTGTTGGAAAGGTTCGACCTCAAATACTTATTTTTCACAATCAATGCGACGATTTGATACCAGAAGCTGTATACAAAGAAGGGAAGCGCGGGCATATGTACATCCCCTCCCTGCATTTTTGGAATGACAAAAATAGCTTTCCTGATCCTGAAGGTACAAAATGTTATCAACTTGGCATGTGGTTATAGTCTTCCCAAATACAATTCTTGCTATGCTCCTGTTTTATACAGTCATGGACAGAATAAAGAGCGTAGTAATCACGATTGCGTCTGTGACCGCGGACTCATAATTGCGATTCGCGTTTCACTGTTAGCGACGAAAACCATCTGCAGACGCCGCTACAGCCGCGTTGTAAATCTCGCATACATAAGAATGAATATTTAATCTAACATGCTTACGGCGCAGTACAGCACAAGCCAAAAACTTCAACTTCTGCAAATACTTACCTAAATCAATTAAAATCGCATGCTGATATGATGTAAGCTCTTTGAGTAAATTCGTATAGTTATACGCCCGTAACGGAGGTTCAGAGCGGCGAGTTTGATGCGTCTTACGCAGCTCTCGTTGTTTCAAAAGGAATTTCCATACACTTGACCTTAGTCTACGAGGTACACCTGAAAATATTCTTTTCATTCAATACACAAATTTTACACGCTCAGTGCAGTTTGAAACAATTTTTATTGTGGAGTGCACGTACATAGATACATGTATGCACAAATCCCGCTTAAGAACTATACTGCGTCCGCTTGCGTTTGCGTTGCAGGTTTGACCACAAAATGCTGTTTCAATATCATAAAATTGCTTTCAAATTATACAGTTTGGTTGCGCGCGGCCACAGATAATATTCTGTGTGTAGGTGCGTCTGCGGCGGCGTACGTCTGCGGGTACACTCAGCTCTGGTTATAAACTATACCTTAAAAGGGTAACAGACGTTATGTAGTTATTTTTTTGTATTCTTACTAACTAGAAATATGTACTTAACACTTTAATAAAAATGACTGAAAATCTGAAGAAAAACGAGTTGACTTATATCATTCTTACTTCCCGACTAGCCAATTCTAAGAAAAATACCGCGCAACAAACAGGTGCTGCATCCAAGTCCGGTTGTTCCGAAAAATCCCAGATCAGGATACTTGTTCTCAGCATTTCCGGGCCCATGTATTTATTATTTAAATGTTACATATCTACATCCAACCCGTAGCCTCCTTTTTCCACCCAAAAGGCATCAGACATACCAGAACGAACCGCATCCGACAGCGTGTCATAATCAAACCGCTTGCGACCATCAGTTGAAAACTCCGTTATCATTGACTCCCAAACAGGTGCAGATTTATTTTCAGGGCATGGAGTAATTTCGTCATATTCTAATTTGGAGTGCGCAATTCGATCGTGTTCACCTGATTCTAAAATTACACAAAAATATTTGTAACATCTGAATGCTTAAAAATAGCAAGGCTATCATTTTAAACACATCTGAAAGCATTTAAAGGATGATCGACTACGGTGGCAAGGAAGCCAAGCAAGGATAACGCTATACTTTGCGACTATTTTAATGCCGTTTGTCGCCGTATGTCAACGCATTTTAATTGCCGTATGACACCAAATAAGTGGTGCTAACTTGACAAACATCCGCTCCACAACTCCTTCAAAAACATATCCTGCGACAGCCAGTGGTGCTCTGAACACAAAAAACGTACGCAATAATTTTTCTTTCTGTTTATCCATACGCATCATTAAAATTTGTTCAGAAATTGCTTTCCGCCACAACGCACGCAAAAATTTGGTCGAATGATGACGTGTTTTTGCAGCTGTCTCACGAAATGAATTGTTCCTATAAAAATATTGTGAAAATATGAAATAAAATTGATATAAACATTGTGTAAGGACTTCAAATTTAGCGAATAAACATACAAAGATCAAACGCTGTTTTTCTTCGGATTAATACAAAATATTTCTCATTTGTCTTTATCCAAAAAATTAAGTACATATTAATTTAATGAATGCTTCGGAGAAACTCAGCAAATGTAACTTTTGCATTCACCGGCAGATGCGGATCTATAAAAAACCTTAAGGGTGTTCAAAAGTTGGGATCCGCGGAACCAAAGCGATACTCTGACGCATAGGTACACCTGACTGATGCTGTCTAGACTTGCAGCATTTTGCAATTGAAATATTTGAAAAATATTTTTGCTTAATACGAAGGGGGGACGGTTCACGGGCACCCAATAAAGACTCCGGATCTGCGTCTGCCCGGCCATCACTGTCACAAAAACTATATACTGACCTCGATACTCCAGGTCCACGGCAGTTTCCACTCGAAGGGGTTACATCTCGTGATCTAAAGGCAGCCACACTTCTTGAAGCGTCACCAGTTTCGCCGTGCGTTTCGGCATTTACGGACGCAATTAAATCAAACTCTTTGTTGGAAACAGTTAATAGATCAGTCGATGTAATATGACTATCAGATGAAACACCACACGGTAAACATTCGTCCAAACTGCGACAATTTTGCTGTGCGGCAATAATGTCTGAAACGAATTATATAACGCATTTATTAAGACCGTGGGGTACTTATTTAGTTGCATCCCACAGAAAGTTCAGTCCTCACATAGTGATTGAATTAATAAAATGGGCCAAAAGGCTTACAATTAGGACCAGTTGCAGTGGGACTACATTTATTGAGCGAAGGTCGAACACACGTAAGCAATTAAGGTAATATGCAAATTAGTTATTACTTAACTATTCATTTATTGGTTTTGGAGGTTTGTAAACAATTTATTCCGATTCCTCGCACCCAAAACCTTCAGTAAACCCTAATAATTTTGTCTTGTCAATTAAGGTAATATGCAAATTAGCTATTAACTAACTATTCAATTATCAGTTTTGGATGTTTTTAAATATTTATTCCAATTCCTCGCACCTAAAAACCCTTTAGTGCTGAAATTATATTGCTTTTAACGTTAATAATTAGTGAAATATTGCAAAAAGTCCTAATTTAGGCTTATAAACTATGCTTCTTGCTACAAAATTTTACACCTCTTTCCGTCCCTCTAACCTCCTAACCGCCCTCACACAGACTTACCCGCTTTCAAAGACGATTGCCGTCTGACGTAAGGCGGAGTAATAATCTTTTTAAACAGTTGCTGTCTCCACGACAGCCTGCGGCCACCACTAGTCGACAGGGGCACTCCATGCAGCTTATCATTTCGGCCATTCACGCCATACGAAGCATACCCACCGGCAGTAGCATGACTTGGAAGCGAGCCGTACGGAGTAGCACTTACATCGGTAGCACTCGCGCTACTACTGCTACCTAGCCATGTTCCGCTTGTTGCCGAATTAAACATATTGGCCGATGATCCAACGCCAGCCGCAAACGACGCCGCCGCTGCTGATGGCGACGGAAACTTAGCCATCGCAGCGCTGGCAGCAGCAGCGGCAATACGGCGTGGCGAATGTCCAGCGTACGATAGCGTGGGACTGGCACAACCGCTGTTGCTGTTGCCAGCGCCTGAATAATGTGTCGTGGCCGCACGGCCACGAGGAGGGACTGGTCGCGGCGGCCGATGGGACATATCGTACGCAGCAGAACCGAATTGCGCTGTTCCGGATCCATGAAGCGATGGACTATTAGAATGTGGCGAATCACTACGAAACACTTCGCCCTCAGATATACTGCTCGCTTTTGAAATGCTAGTAGCTGCGGCGTCAGAAGTCGGAGCAGAGATAGGACTGGAGTTGTTGTTGTTGTTGTTGTTGTTGTTGTTGTTTGGCAACAGTCTTTCAACATTGGCGATTAAATTAATCGCAGAAGCATTCATCGTTTGGATTTGATTTGCAGCTGTCGATGAATACGAGCAGCAATCAGTATTAATACTATCAAATGTTGACGAAAGAGTTTCACACGCGTCAACACGATTGCATGTTACATGAGTGCCATTTATTCGTGAAATATGACTGAAAAAAATATGAAACTTACGTATTTTAAATAATATGTATAAAATTTAGCTTTTGTACACTTTCCACCACCATTGAGGTTAAGGCGTCGGCTAAGGCATAGGTTAACCTATTTATAAATTTAACCCAGACTTAGCGTGTGTGTAGACAAAAAAGTCGAAAAGTTTACTGTACAGGTCGTATTATAAGCACAAGTTTATCAACAAAGAGTATTATTATATAACACAAGTTTGTGCCATTGGCAGCTAAGTTGTTTCTTAAGCATATTGCTGTTTAGTTTACAAGTACAGTCTGAGCAACTACTATATGGTAAAGGTTTTCAAATAATTATGTTACTACAAAGATGCTAGGAAACAAAACCATAGCCCGCTGCACTCAGTATACAGTCAACAGATATCCCTGACGTTCCACAGGCGGCTTTAACATTTGAAATTTTAGCACTATCTTAACACAAAGTTTTGACGCTTATGCGCAATAAAATTTTTCTAAAAGAACAAAAATGAAGCCAAGAAAAAATACCACCAATATTCGCTCTTAGCGTTCAAAACAAAACGCACACGACCCGTGGGTACCCGCGGCTAAATGTGGGCCGAGAAAGAAAATTTCAACGAGAGTATATCCATGGGTAGAGAATTTCAAAGCGCGCGTAAACATTTGCGATTCTTTACCCACTTCGAATTTGGCTAACAAACGACAAGCACGTACATTATTTTAACAGCGTAATTTTGTCTTACGACGGCGAACTTAAGCGCAATGAAAGATTAACTTAGATAACCAAGCTGATTAAACCATTCTTAGCGCCCATAATTACACGTCCAGACAATGAAGCTAAATTAAGTTCAAGAAAAAAAATAAATGGAAAATGCAAAACAACCACATACATGGTCGTAGCTAGGATTTTGGTTTGGGCCCCATATCGCGGAACTATTAAGGGTGTAAAAAAATCTTAACCCATTTAGACGTCTACTTGAAAAAATGTCAGATTGAGTTTCTTCCACTAAAACATACCTTCAGGCAACGGGTAAATGAAAAAGCGACTAATACTGAAGATAAAGTGCGGGAAATCAAGTAACACGCGACGAACACATCACACGACAGTTTATTCATTACAAAATTTGTCATATATATTATAGTTGAATTCAGTTTATATCGTGATCTAAGTGACAAAAGGCTCTTTTTTGAACGAATTGGTCGCCGTCGAGTTGTATGAAAATTTCATCGATAGGGTTTCTAGTATTACCAGTTGAAAAAATTTCCTGAAACCAGAGAAATAATGATAACTTCTCATCTCGTGACTAAAAACTTGATTGACATAAGATCCTAAGCAAAATATTTCAATACCAAATGCATTACCGGGTATTTAAAAGCAAACACAGTCTGTACGAGTGAAGTACTTAGCCTTATTCTCACGCAAGACGCGTGTAGTTCTACGATATAGCGGATCCACGGGAGGGCGATGTATCCGCCAAACCGGAAGTGTCGGGAAAACCTTTTAATCACTAAATTCCACCAATAAATAATTTATAAACAACGTTTACTTTGAACTCTTAAAGTGGTATAATACCTTTGATGACGTCCGGTACAGTCCGCCACCTTGCTGTATCATACGCGAATTAGTCACGTACGAATACGTATGGTGTCGGATGGGGACGCACGGCACCGGACGATGACCCACGTCGGAAAACAGGATACAGCCACCCTTAGAGCTGGGCTATACCTTATCAATATTATTTTAATGAAATCCAGGGTCGTCTTGCGCCGTACGGCAACGCACGTCAGTTGCCGCATGGCACCGGAAAACAATTTATAAACATTAATTTTTTTACTCCCGGTGACGTCCAGCGTCCAACACTGCCGCACCTGAAGTAAAACGCCTCCTTTAGACGGAAATCTAACAAACGCAGTGGAAAACTTCTTAGATACGTATGTGTTGGCTATTTATATTCCAACTTAACAACATGTAACAACCAGGGTGCAACCGAAATTTCGGTTCTGGTTCCGGCATTTTTTCACCTTCCGGTTCCGGTTGTGGTAAATTTTTTACCAGAATTAAAAATTCCGGTCCACGATAAATTTCGCTTCCGTGGATTATGAAAATCTAAAATACAGTAGATAAATTGAATATCTATCTCCAACTAACTGTTATTCCATCAATAATATAGCAAAAAAAGAAAATTAAAATGAATTTTTCGGTGGCATGTATTTTTCATTTTCCGGTTCTGTTTCCGGTAATTTTTTCAAATTCCGGTTGCAGTAAATTGTAATTCCGGTTGCACCCTGATAATAACCTAACCCCACCGAGAGACATTCTAGAGCCGCCACTGATTTTACAAACGAAGCAAACACCACTTGTGAGAAGGTGCTAAGGCAACCATTATAAGCTATTTTTTCGTTAAAAGTCGACTAACTGAAACATAAAAATACACAGATTGAAACTAACCAGCCATCTATCTAATAATCAATTTTAACATTAAAATTACACATTGTTATTCTCTATCCACCGCGTATTTTTATTAATAAATCAAATTAGTTCTTGGATTTAAAGGTTTTGATTCGAAATACTCCAGTGATAACAAAGTAGGCGAGGTACGATATGAACAATTTTGTATAAATATGGAGCGCAAAGCGATTTTTTTGCTCAGCAAAGCAACGTTTTGAGATGAAAATTACAGCGAACCAATGGCGAGGCCGAGGTCATAGCGGACTACAGGGATTGCAACGCTAAATGATCAGAATCCGAGAAGCAATATAAAACAATGTCAAAGTCTGCTGTACGTAAGAAAATAAGAAAAAAAATCAACGTTATATCATCGTCGTAGCACACATTTGAACAAGATCCAACCGCGTTTGTGGCGAACACGTGTTTCGTAACTTAAGATCAACATTCGTTTTGCGCGTTTTGGTAACACTTTTTAGCTACTTATTTTACTCATTACTGCCCCCTTTCCAAAATCCTGATTGAATTGTTATACTTAGAAAAATTAATGTAGTTTGCAGCCTAAAGCGTACCAAATTATTTTCTAAACGAACTTCCGGATAATGTTCCCCTGAAGCAAACAAGGTATTTGAACACTTTTAAGCACAGGCCAGATATATAATGTATTCTACTCGATGTTTGTTTAAATTTTAATGTTAATGACTTACAAAACAAAAGATATCCCCACCTAATGCACCTGATACTGTCTTTCCATTACGCATGACTTCTATTCAAAAACCGGCGCAAACAATTTCGATAGGAACCGAAACCTCAAAATAGCCAAACATCAACCATAACACGTCACTCGCCCCAAGCACGACATTAAAAATGCATGTTTCTTTCAAAAAATCAAAGCCCATTTCAATTCGCTGTGCTATATAATGCGAGGTCTCTTAGCGTCGTCCATAGCATAAGCTGAACAGTAGTCTATCTAAACAGAAACGATCAGAACGAGAACAGTACAGTTGTGGTTCCATCATGAATAGTATGCGAAAACAGTGGCGATCAAATAAATAAACAGGTCAAAGAACAAATATATAGTATTTAGGGCCGATGGGTGAACCATTGAGCAACACAGATCAGCCCCTCCAACACAGAAATCGAAATCTAAATTTTGTACTAATATTTAATGCTCAAATGCTCAAAATGCATTTGGTTTCGAGGTTTGATAGCGCGACCCCCCCTACCGTCAGAAACTTTATGATCAGCCACTGGTGTTTGCTCTGTAATTATGTGTTCACTGTCGCATAGTATGTCACATGCAATATTGAGACAGTCAGTCCACAAGACTTGACACAAACACTATCAAAGGCGTTACCAGTGGTGCGAATTTAAGGGCTAACCCTTCCACTTTGTGATTTGTACTAGAGTTTTTGAAATTTTTTCAGATGGTAATACAAAAAACATCCATCCTTCAAAATTTCTATAGAATATTATGATATTCCAAAAATCCTAGCCTAACTGCACCCCAGTATAGTATGTCACGTACAATATTGAGACTCTGCAACGTCCAGTTTGAAACTTGACACGAAAACTACACTCAAGAGCGTTGCCGGGAGATCAAAAATCAAACTGCCGTTTGAGAATTTTGCACAAAGGTGTTTAGAAACATTTTCAGCTGTTGACACTAGAACCTCCGTTCAAAAGTTTAATCAAAAGTAAACCGCTTTTGAAAAAATGTAGGGTAGGCCCCTGAACACGCTTAGCTGTTATAGAGTTGTGATCAAACATAGTCAAAGAAAAACATGCGTGCTTCATCACGCCAATGGTTCGCACTAAACAGGAGTAAGTACACAAACTTTCTGCCGTGAAATATAATATAAATACGATAAACGAGCTAATAAGTGTAAAACAAACATTAGGGCCCGTATTCTCAAATGTATATAGCTACTATCATCAGTTAGTAATAGGTTTTCAAATTCGCTAACTTTTGCAGTTGTTGAACTCAAAATTGGCGCACGAGTAGAGTAAATCGTATCCGAAAACTGTGCAGAATTTTGAGCCTCAGTATTCACTGGTTCGAAAGTTACAACACCTATCACCAACTAATTATAGGTGCTACACGCATTTGAGAATACAGGCATAGGTGCTAAGAAACAGCAAATCAAAGCAGGTCCGTAAACTGAAACCCCAGACTAACCGAAGCGCACAAAGAAACAAATAATGACAGATGCGACCCCGGCCTAAAAATTGATACTCTTTCGGCAGTTTGCTTCTTTCCAAATATCCAGTAACGGGTATGTAGGTTTGTTTATACCAGATATTGGAACCGGATACGGATATAAGTTGTTGCCCGATAATAACCGAAACCGGATATGCGGTGGCACCCTGCTTCTTTCATGCTGAGTTAAATCGTTTTCACACTAGGCCCCAACTAATATTCATTGATTTTTCTGCACGCCGCAAGTAGGGCTGACTGCAAGCGCCCCACCACGCCTCACAAGAGCTATTTGTACTAAAAAACTTGCCCCATCTTCTAACGTAAAATACCCATTATATAACCAAAAATTATCCGATTTTGAGCTATTTTTACGTTGTTTTTTATATTTTTTACGCTGTACAATACAATTAATATATCTTCTCGGCAGGGTGCGACCGGATATTTATTAACCGGATATTGCAACCGGATATTGTACCGGAACACAGACCGGATATTGCATATTTTAAAGTAATTTATTTTCTCGCTGTATTTTACCGAGCTCAAGGTTTTCATCTGTTACAAAGTCCATAATTGCTGCAGAGAGGTTGAAATTATTCAATACAAAAAGGCGTTTAACTTTAGCTCGCTTGCATAAGTTAAAAGTAACTGAAACGTATCAAAATTTGAACTTTTCGACTTGCTTATAAATGTAATCGCACCAAAACATTAAAGACGCTCTCTTGTAAAAAGCAGTTTTATGGTATTCGGCTCCACAATCATACATACCGGATGCGGATACGGATATCAATTTTTGCTGGACATTAAACCGAGTCCGGATATTCGGTCGTACCCTGCTACTCGGGTCGGGGCGATTAGCTCGCCTCGTAACGTGGGACCCCACGTCCCACTTTCATATCTGGGCAAGCCACTAACTAGTGATGTGCTGATACCAAATTTTTTTAGATTCTGAAGCCGAGACTTCTTTTCAAATTTTGCCGATGCCAACTCGATGTTAAAGAACTGATAAAATTACTACTCGATATCATTACAAACGCAGACTTATTTTAACAACACAGACGCATTGAGTATACGCCAACAAGTAAAACTGCTAGCAGTTCAACTCACTGCTAAACGCAAAAAATAAACAATCAGTAAGTTTTTTGCAGTGCCGACACCGATACTGACGAATAGTGTTCAAATTCCCGATTCCGATTAATCGACACATCCGTACTACTAGCCGGCCCTGGAATAAGCTATATGACGGTTAAACACATTTCGCACCCCGCGTCGCTTTATATATTTTTCACGTTTATTTTCAACTTTTTACACGGCTTACGCGCCAAATTATCACACTTTAATACCAAATATTATATTGACTGAAACCGAGCCGACATGCAAGTTAAATTCCTAAAAAACACGTTTATTTTCAACTTTTTACACGGCTTACGCGCCAAATTATCACACTTTAATACCAAATATTATATTGACTGAAACCGAGCCGACATGCAAGTTAAATTCCTAAAAAACACGTTTATTTTCAACTTTTTACACGGCTTACGCGCCAAATTATCACACTTTAATACCAAATATTATATTGACTGAAACCGAGCCGACATGCAAGTTAAATTCCTAAAAAACACGTTTATTTTCAACTTTTTACACGGCTTACGCGCCAAATTATCACACTTTAATACCAAATATTATATTGACTGAAACCGAGCCGACATGCAAGTCAAATTCCTAAAAACACGTTTATTTTCAACTTTTTACACGGCTTACGCGCCAAATTATCACACTTTAATACCAAATATTATATTGACTGAAACCGAGCCGACATGCAAGTTAAATTCCTAAAAAACACGTTTATTTTCAACTTTTTACACGGCTTACGCGCCAAATTATCACACTTTAATACCAAATATTATATTGACTGAAACCGAGCCGACAAGCAATTCAAAT
>JASANG010001314.1:0-21856 GCA_030248215.1 Enoplolaimus lenunculus
AATATTAGCGCTATTGTAATGCTCAATTAAGAATACAAGTATCAAAATTTTGCACTGGCAGATGTCCGGTAGGGGCGTATCTTTCCACCGGAAGTCTCGCGAACAACTTTATATAAACAGTTTTTTTGGACCATAGGCACCATTACAAGAATTAACCAAAATATTGTTTACAAAGTTTATATACATTTTAACTTCTACGTAATATCTAAAAGCACACGATTTAGACCCAAAATACTTCGTAACCAAAGAAATTTATTCTACTCAAAGTTCCAGTCAAACCATAAAGTGTTTCCAGTGCCGTGCTTTAGCGTCCTCGGCGTCCCAAAAAGGGAACAGCCTGTCACAGCTAAGCAGTTCGTTACAGAATTTCAAAATACGGAATATTAGCAGCGTTAATCCTTCATTTTTATCTTTTCATACTAAAATTAGGTTTGTCTTTTTGTTCACTATATGCTCAACTGCTTAACCACAATTCATTAAGCTCGAAAAATGTCACAATTTCTACATGATTTTGGATGCGCCTCGTCTTCTTTATGTGGGGGAAGCCCAGCACACCCCTGGGCGCGCCACTAATTGCTTTTAAGCCTCATCAACTTTCAATGGCACCGTTAACATTTGCCCTTTGTCAAAAAAATACACACGCCGGTCCTTCTTGTTATACTCCGCCATTGTAAGCGACGAATACGGGTTATGCCACGTGACCCCGCGGACCAAATCGGTCACGGTCCGATTCGCAAACAGATCATACGCGTACGAGATCTTGGTCTCATACGTCATGCCAGACTCAATACCGTACAGTACCCCACACATCACAAACGCGTTCGCTAACCCGTGAATATCGGATCCAGGCAACGCGTTCCAAGATTGAACGATTTTCAAATCGTCAAAGCTTAAATGAGCAACCGACAGAGCGTTTGAATTATTCCAATGATAAATTACCCACAAGCCATTTTCATCTGCGGACAGGTCAACAAAGTTGTGGGGAATATTGTAAAGATAAGAAAATTTTCAAGGAGCTTGGGGACGTTTCTGTTTCTGTTGGTTTAGGCTTTAGACTAATTGTTACGTTTGGGCTTTTGGCTTTGGCTTAGGCGTGCTAGAGTCCTATTTGCGTTTAATATTAAGGTTTAGGTTTTTGACGAATCTTTACGTTTGTAGTTGAGATTAAGCTAATGCTTTTTGGTAATGTTTAGGCTTAGGCTTTAAACTTAGGTCTTTAAATCTTCTACTTAGAGGTAACAATTATTTTCGTTTGCTTCGGTCACTTCTCGTAAACGTTCCCTATATAGTTATAATATTGTAATATAATATCCTAGAACACAGTAAATTTCAGTGAATTCGTTAATCAATTCAGAAAACGAATTAGTTATTCCTGGTTACTTCTCAGTGAATAAACAATAAACAGTAACTCACTCTGAGCGAAGTTAATTTCAGAAGAAACCATTATAATTACCTCAGAATCGGTTCGATCAATTCCGAATTCTGAGCTCTGAAACACCTAATTCAAACTCAATGATTCAACTATTTCTGAATTAAAATCAATTCACAAGAATTATCAGTCCGGTTGTACATGATACCATCATCAATTCCTGGCAACTGAAAACAACCTGTTCCAGTAGACAAAAATTGAATATAATATCGCGTTTCTTGTCGTTTTCTTTGCAAGTCACTTTCAGTTCGATACTGGTACAAGACCGGACTGTGGTATTCGGGCATTACCCATCGTTTTTGACTCATCACATAACTCGACGGCTCAGAGTCACGAAACCACGCTCCGATTTCTCCGTGTTGGCTCACCGCGTGTAAGATTGGAGTACCAACCACTTTGAGGAAACATTCTGTAATAATTGAATGTCCGTATATTTTTTGGAAAAAATTCCTAATTTAGTATGTTTTGACTTTATGCGAATAAGTATATTAGTTGGCACTGGAAGGATAAAGGTAACTGCAGATTGATTGAGTTTAACTCATATCTTGCTGATGGCAGTTTAAAATGACGGCGAAAAATTTTTCGCCCCCCCCAACATGTTGAGCCCACTATGTCCGTGGTATCGACTTCACCTCTACGCTTTAAATTTTTTTGTGGCCCCTACCATTATTACGTGCTTAACAACGTTTAACCCTCTCACATTGAGTTGCCGAGAGGCCACTCAGCGCAGTGTATATAAATTAAATAATTTATATCGCACCGTGTTTAACAATTGAAACACGTACACATAGTACTAAATCACCACAAGACGTGAGAGCCCCCTCGGGCTCGAGCGTCAAGCTCCTATAGCTGAGTGGTGATGGTATACGCATCCCACTCCAGTCACTGGAGTTCGAATACTAGCATAAAAGTAGGTATCAGGGGAAATAGAAAAATATTCATGTGAGAAAGGGTTAATAATTAAATGACACACAGAATTTTGCCACTAAAACCAAAATTTTACTTATAATTCAAAACTAATTCATACTTCTTTTATTCCTTCCAATCGGCGCTCCAGTGTACGGTTGTGGCGTAGTTGCTAAAATAAAAGTTTCGGGTATAATCCAGGAGGCATATAAGGGTTATTATACCTCTCTTGTATTAATTTTCAGGAAAGGCGAACAAATAGTCGCTTTTTAGTGTTAATATTTAGAATTGTGAGCCCATGTATAGAACAGGCGCTTCCAGTTTTCTAGGGTGAAAAACATGACCAGGAGTGCAGCACAGTCACTCCTGTATGACAACTGCCAAGTCCGCTGATTTGGTTGGAAAATGACAAACATACGTTTGGCTGGGAAATGGGGAAAATTTAAACGCGTTCCCTGGTTCGGTAGCGAAAATCTGAAGCGTAATTTGTTTGGAAAACGATGTAGCGAAAAATTAGGGATTAAGCAGGAGTGGCTCGCTGCATTCCTGGCTACAGATTTTCCGCCTTGGAAAACTGGCAGCCTTTGTTCTATACACTGGCCGAATCATGCAAGCAATTAGTGCCACAGGTGAAACTTTTCAAATGAACGTAAACGCCAAATACTACATATTGGAATAAACTTGTAGTACCTAACTACAAAAAATATTAAATTTTTCTAATTTGAGGTAATTTTTCAATACAAAAAGTGCATGTTCATGCAGTTGTTGGACCCTCGCTGCCAAAAATGCCGTAGCTCAAACCGCCAGGGGGCAACCCCGGTTTAAGCCCCCATCAATAACGCCGCGCCATCCACTACTGTTGGATCCAAAGAGGCACCCATGGCTCAAGCCCTCAACCAACGATGGATACCAAGATTTTGTATTAAGGTTCAGCACCACAATAGTACCCGGCTTCTCGGTCACTTTGCTCGTGAGTTTTCTTCACTATCTCACGTAGCTTCCTCCTTTGTTTTTAGACATTTCTGGAATCGCCAGTGGCGCTCTCAACCGGTAGTTACGGTTAAATTGTGAATAATCATTGTTGAAAATGCTCACATGTCGGCGGAAGGGTCGTTGTTGATATTTCTTTTGGAACACCGCTTGGCCATGTTGTTGGTTGTGTCGGTTCCGGTGTCAAAAAAATCGGGTACCGGCAATCGCAAATTCCTTAAAATTGAAAAAATAAAAATTAAAATTCGTAGAATTTTGTTTATTTCGCTTGATTTACTGTAGTGACCCGAATAAGAGGGTGTGGTGTAATCAGAGGGGGAGTCCCTATTTTGAGTCCCAATCAATAGGAGTCTGTATCCGTAATAAGAGTCCATAAGCGGATAGAGTCCCTAAATCCTAATTAGAGTCCGTGAAGGTCAGTTATTTCTAATTGTAGCGCATAAATGACACCAGGAGCAAATAAAATTGAGTTCGAATCTTTAAAGCGTACTTAAATTTTGAAAGTACATTCCTAAGTATAACCTTGCATGATCGCTCGAGCTATTGATGCAAGCAAATAAACGTTTAATTCAACGGATAGTTGCAGTACCGGATATATATCAGTAACGAAGGGTGGCGGAGCCTGGGTTAAAAACAAATAACAGTCCATATCCGAATAACAAGGGGACACCCTCTGGAAAGACCAAATAAATATCAGTCCCCCCTCTTATTCGGGTCACTACAGTACTCAGTTTGAAAGAATAACTTCGTCTAAATCTGGGAACATATGGCAAAAATGGTGTAGTTTTCAGCTATAACAACACAATGTAACGGTGGTATTTTGATTTATAGACATCAAATAACAGTACCGAAGTCACGCAAAGCTAAAATTATAATAATAGTCAAAATTACAAAATTAATTTTATTCTAACCTGGAGGACCAGCCGGACCAGCATCACCAATATCGCCTTGAAAACCTGAAAACAAAAAAAATAATTCAATTACTGGTATGAAAGCCTTAAGAAACAAAAATTCTATAGTAAATATGTCCAAAAATATATATTCAAAATAAAGTAAAGGTGCAATTTTTTAGTTTCACTGTTAAAACTGATGGTAGTATCTATTTCTGCCAATGCTGTTGCCGAGGCCAAAAATATTCCCATTATTATTTACGATTTACGAATCGAAATCTACAAAACTGACGGTTTCTCTGTTCTCAAATGTATGCAGCAGCTATCAGCAACCAGTCAAATAATTTTTTTCAATCGAAAATAATAAATTTTGTAAGAGGTGTAGTGAAATTCTTGGTACTCGGCAACATACCTTTCGGTCCTTGTAGTCCAACACCGCCACGAGCGCCCATTGGCCCAGGAAATCCATCCAATCCTTTCGGCCCACGTGATCCTGAAATTCGCTCAGCAATGTTGGGTTTACCGAAAAAATTTATAGCAGAACTAATTTGGATATGTTTTAAAAGATTTTGAAATATCCAACCATGGAGTCCCCTCCATCTACAAATTCTGGATCTACCAATCAATGGCGGACTCAGAGGTTCTGACGAGGCGGGGACGGGCTTGGAAAAGTTATGAACACAATTTTTACTGTATTCAATATATGTGCTTGTTTTATTGAGGGTGGGGATTGCAAAACCATTTTATCACAAAAAATTTTGTCATGGGTGGGGTGCGTACGTCCGCTCATCCGCTATTACCACAATAGTTTTGAGATCTTTTAAGGTCAATAATAAAGCCGTCTATAAAAATATTTTGTCACCAGTATTGTGGCATAAAAGAGCATATAATGAACACAACCAAAAGATAAACACGTCGTTCCGAAACGTTACATTAAACGTTCAAGTGCTATATGAACATTTTTTCAAATGTATTGAACAGAGCCGTGGATTATGGGGGGGGCGTACGCCCTCCCGTCACAATTTATTGTGATAACAGGGTAAGGCTCTACTTTACAATTTTCCCCTCAGAAATTTTGTCACTGTAAAATCCTATACCGGTATCCAAATAAGTAGTGCCCTAAGCTGCCAGTATGCCGCCGATGTATATAACAGGGCTGTAACAGTAGTATAAGCGTATAAGCGTATTCCTAAGCCTAAGCTTAAGCATAAACCTAAGCGTAAAAATGAGCTTGTACTGAAGTGTAAGCCCAAAAATTAGTGTAAAGTTTAAGATTACTCTATTGCAGTCCCACAGAAAACCGTTCCGCCCCTGATCATTAAACAGACCCAGTTTGCTAAGCAATTATGACATTCAAACCCGATTACCAGGAGCTCCTCTAAGCCGTATTTGACGCGATGAACAATGTTCGTTTGTACTGTCGCAAGCCGTATGTAAACTTTCATCCTGATAACAAAACTTGTCACAATGACTGAGTTGCCAAGACATGACAACAGTTTGATTTCAAATATAGCGTTTCGTAACGAAATCTCACTAGTTTTGTCTTGAAATATTGCGAATAAAAATAAAACTAGTGAACGTAATTGCAATATTTGCAACCCTACCGGTTTTGCCAAACGTCACGCACTGCTCGGCCAATGTATAGAACAGGGGCGGAACCGTATTATAAGCATATTCCTAAGCCTAAGCCAAGCAAAAAATTAGTCTAAAGCTTAAGCTTACTCCTTTTTAGTCCCACAGAAAAACGTTCCGCCCCTGGTCTTTACATGGGCCCACTGCTCTATACAATATTGAATTGGTTAAAAATTTCGGTACATATTTGTAGTGAACTTTCGATATATTCCTTGTTTACTTAAATCACACAAACTATTTTATTTGCATAATGTTTCGACACATGTAAACAAACGTTGGAAATTTGCCCAAATTACGTATGTGGAGCGATCCAGCTTTAGATAGATTGATAGATAAGTAGAATGCCTGTCGAAAAACATATTACTTGCTAAAGGATGCTGTAGCCGAATGTTAAATTTCGTATAGAACATGAGTTCTACTTTCTGACAACAATGAAATCAGGTCACCTACGTCGTATATAAATTGTTGATCAAACCCAAGCGAGTGCATTTCAGTATAATCGTCCAAATGTTTCGGAGGAGCCGCAGGTTTCCGATTTCGGCTTCCATAAAATAGTTCTGTATCACGAACGTTTCGGTCAATGGTATTCAATCTTCGCTGTTTCGAAACTAAAATTGAAAATATATATTTTAGGCCATAATTGTAGGCGAAGCTAGGTCGATTTTGGACAACACTGCATTTGTCGTCCCACACCTTCCGTTGTCGTCTATCACCGTCTGCTACCGTGCGGTATCGTCCACGAGTAATTCGTGTATCATTCCATTCCACACTATCAAATTTATAGGCTCAGACTTAGGAACAGGTACTGGGGCTTAGGCAAAAGTTATACATATGACTCGCATGCACTAAATTTGCAAATTCTTGATTCAAAAGTATAACTCCTATGTATAGCAAGGCGACCAATGCTTCAAATTGAAACAGTTTAGAATATAAGTACTTTTAAGAAACCTAAGCCTAAGCCTCACCATAAGCCAGAACCTAAGCCTAAGCCTGTTGTGGAAAGTGTACCGGACCCGCCACCATCTGCTGCAGTATGCGGTTTTAAATATGTCCTCAGCATCCACAATGTTTTTACGAGAATAAAGTCCCAAATATACAACCTTGAAATCCTTGATTATACTTCAAATCATTCCTGCCACTAAACACTTCACAGTGCAATATCATTTCACAGTGTTGCTAAGTATACTCTACGCGCGAAGGGCTTATAGACAGTAATTGAAATCCTTTTCTGAACTTAAAAATATTTACGCACCTAAACCTGTTTTAGGATCATTTTGAAGATTTTCTCTTGATTTAGTGATTTCATTTTCAATAAATCGCAAAACTGCATTGCGATGCTGAACTTCATCCAATTCAAGGTACAAATGCGAGTATAAAATTATGAAAACTGCAACGTTGAATAATTGAAATAATATTAACCAGTTTATCGGAACGATCCACGCCATTGTTTTACATTTAAGAATGTTTTAAAACTATAAATATTTCACTAAAAAACAAAGCAACATAATACGCTATTGCGTTAGTTTTACCAAGAATCTTTAATGTTTAGAATTATTGTTTGACAACTCTAGCCACAATTTTGCCGTATCCTTCCGCTGACCAGAATCTGCCAAAAACAAAGTTGTTCCATTCTCAGATTTGGATATTTTTTACAGTATTGCAACCAGACTTACGTGGATGACTACTCTATCAGCAGGTTCGCGGGACCGATCAGAGTAAAGTTATACAGCACGGTTTATGTTCAGTATAAAGACCAGTTTAAACAATATAGGAAACGCAAAACAATTTTCAAGGTATGCGGTTCAGAAATTCCGTACAAGCTGGCACAAAACTATTTCGTGTGTTCAAACTATTAGGGGTCTTTTTCCTTACCCCTGCAATCGGCGTCTGTTTCAAAATGGCTGTCCTTCCTTGGGACCCAAAATTTTTTATGTCAAAAAGTTTGATAAATTATATATGTACAGTTCGACGCAGCTTGATAAGTTGAGTCGAATGATGCTAAAGTTTCCGCATTAGACTTCTGGTTAACTGGTTATTTTTAAACAAACTGATTTGACGCCATCCAAAATCGCTGACAGTCCTCTAAGTCAGTTATCCGCCTATAATTCGTTAACAAAGCGTCCGATTGCTGAAAGTTGAACACCATTCAACTTAGGTCCGCAACCTTGGTCGAATGGTATATGTTGCCTAATTTTTTGACAAAATTTTTTTGGGTACAGGTAGGATTGGAACCGGCCCGTGAAAATTACATATTTTAGGAGCACAAAAACAACAAACAAACGGTATTGTGGTTGTAAATCAAGTACTTGCCATACATATCAATCTGTTGTGAGAAAATATAAACGAAAATATAAACGTTCCCATACACAACGTCCAACCGAATATCAGGAAGACAATTTTAGACCAATATCCAGGTTTTGCGAGAAAATGTTTTGTCTGAAAAGATAAGGTCGCTAATTTTCCCTCAAAAATTTTTGTGATAAAATGATTAGGTTTTTACCTTACAATTTTCCCCATCAAAAATTTTTAGGTGATAAAATGATAAGGTCCCTATTAAGTACAATACAATTTTTTCACCTCACAAGATTTTTTGGTGATAAAATGATAAGGTGACTACCTTACAATTTTTGCGTTGCATAACATTTGCCATCCCGCCAATTATGCATTACGGTGGTTCTTGATGAAAACTGAAGATAACGCTTAATGATTTTTGATGCCACCATTTTAAACTCTGGAATCAGTCTCGGAGCCAATTGCAGAAGTTTGGCCATCCCATATATCCAACAAGAAGCAAAGAGCATCAAACTTGACTTGAAAAATGTCCTCATGTTAACGATGTGTACAGAAGCTATTAGCATTGCCAATAAAAATATTAAACACTATGAAGGCTTAAGCTCTGGCATAGGGAACTGCTGCGATTTATTACGGCTGGTGGCCCGGCCCAGGCCCGGTTTCAACCATGGTTCCAGGGCGACCTCGCAACTTTATACAAGTCGAATTTTTTAAACATTCAAATTCATATGTGAACTTTTCCAGGGGAAGCTACGAGAAGCTGAAATATGCAGCAAAATTTCAAAACCGAATCATTTTTGAGCAAACGCCAGCTGTGGGACGACAACCGAAAAGATCCATTATTTAGTATGGGTTAAGCCGCCTTTATTATCTTTATCTTCTGGCCGGATGCACCCGTAGGTAACTTCATCTCCCACACTTAAAAACGTTGAAGTATTAGCTTTGTAAGTGTTATTTATGCTGAAATGTGCTTAGTTTATAAACAGTTATATTACATAAAGAAAGATAACAAAAAGAACATAACGCTTAAAACCGCACGTAATACATTCATTACAGTAACTGCGGCTGCTTAAACAGCTTTATGCACTTTCTTGTCGCTGTTTAGGCCTGTTGACATGTTATTGGCGGCTAAAAATTTTCAGTAGAATCGAGGGAATATTTGATATAATTGACGACTACCCAGGAGCAAAGCTATACACTCTTGGAATTCAAAGAAGGCAGAGGAATTGCTAAAGGTATTAATATTTTGTTAAGTTCACGTATGACGTAAGTATCTGAGATAGCGGATCCAGAGAGGGACGGGAGAGCGAGCGTACGCCCCCGAGAAATTTTCTTTGTTATAAAGGTAAGATCCCTCCCTACCTTACATTTTTTCCCCGTCATAAAATTTTTTGGTGATAAAATGATATATAAGGTCCCTCCCTACCTTACAATTTTTGCATTTCGTAACGTTTGCCAGCCCGCCCCCGTCAGAAATTTTTGGATCCGTGTCTGAGTATCTGCTGATAATCAAGGGATGCGTAGCCCCGATTACATAGCTAACCTGAGCACAGGCGACACCGAGACTGAAACACAAGAGCGTTTCAGCAAATTAGACAACTTTTGAAAACAATATTTCATAACTGTCATATTTGATTTTTTTAATTTTGTGGTATAATGCGATATATTTTTGCTCTGCGATAATGTGTTTTTTGAAATTTTTGCTGCGGTAAGTAATTTCACATCAGTTTTGTGAAACCGCATGTAAAATTTTCGCACTCAAAACAATTTGGAATCAAATTGTTATTTTGGTCTCGAAGGTTTGAACTCGTTTTAAAAATCAACCCTGACGCAAAAAGCGCGACCCTTAATATTTCAGTATCGAATCTGCAAAGACTTACACTCATGGTCGGAACCGGATGGGAGGCGGATTGCACCATCCGCCCATCGAAGAAAGTTTCGTGACAAAATGGTAATGTCCCTTATTTCACAAATTTTTACTTTAGTGCCATGAAAATTGAGTATGGCTTCTAGATCGGTTCGCTCGCAAGCCCTTTCTCCAGGATATATTGCACGCGCCACCGTCAGAAATTTCTGTATCTGCCACCACAAGTTAAACTCTCATTTGTTCTAAAGAAGACGATTATAAATTTGTTTGATTTACAGGAACAGGAACGTAGCCGAAATTTCCGTTCAGGAATGTTTATCACATGTAAATATTTAACAGGTTACTATAAAACCTGATACTTTCAGGATATATCCCAACTATTCTTTTTTTTGTATGAACAAACAGCGTAAAACAGTGCCTTTTGTAAATAAATTCCTGCTATTAATATGCGTATTTAAATTTTGTTAACTTTGATCTCGCAACTAATATAGTATTCTGTGATTTTTGAGACGGCCTGGAAGCCGTCTCTATTATTAGCAGTTTATGTTTCGGGGTACCAATTTTTCAACAGTTCCAACGCGGAAGTTTCTAATTTAAAGCTGTTTAACGGTTATTTTTGTTTTTCAAATTGAGCAATCTTTTTAAAAGTTTGTTGCCACTAATTTAACAGAAAACCAGATTTTTTAAAATCACAGTTGAAAAAGTGGTCCCCCAGAAGAATTTGCTTTGCCCACCCCCACTTGTCTTCACCAAACCTATTTCTGATCTTTTAATGTATAGAATTTATTCAAGATCTGTGAATTAATTCAAATATCTAACTTGTTTGATATTTCGCAGCCGACGGCGAAAGTAATGGGACTAGTTTTAAATTTTTAAGAATTTAACCCTTTCTCACATTGAGTTGCCTGTAGGCAACTCAGCGCAGTGTATATACGTCAAATAGTATATATCGCACCGTGTTTAACAATTGCAACACGTACACATAGTACTAAATCACCACAAGAGGTGAGAGTCTCCTCGGGCTCGAGCGTCAAGTTCCTATAGCTGAGCGGTGATGGTACACGCCTCCCACTCCAGTCACTGGAGTTCGAATCGTAGCATAAAAGTAGGTCTTAGGGGAAATAGAAAATATTCATTCATGTCAAGATTCAGAATGAAAATTATGATTCTTTACGAATACTTGCAGCTGCAAGTATTTCGTGTAAGTTGCAGCTGCAAGTTCTCGGAGCAAAAACTTGCACGTGTGAATAGGGCTTTACTGATTTTATTGTTAACGCTAGCTGGGTAAATTTCTTTGAATGCTTAAACGCCAACATGATTCCATGTTTAAAACTGTGTTAAAAGTGTCTCTATTTTTTGAAATTTCGAAGCTGTATGTTACAATGTAAACTGATTATAACGGAATTTATGATTGAAATGGAAGAGCTTCAAACGTGAATTGTTCACGATAACACTTGATAGCGAAACAACGTTGCATTCTTTAGTATACTCTAATTTATTTAAAATTTTAACACTACATGTAATGGAGTCAAAAATGTTCAATAGATTATGCGAGGTGCTTGCATAATGATTAAACACTTTGTCAAGAACTAAGGCAAGATGGACCTTTACCACTGTACTTTGAATAACCATTTTGATACAAAACGGTCTATTAATGTATTTTTTGCAACTAAAAATTAAAAATGAATTACTTTACAATTTAAAACTTAAAATGAACTTTTGACACCATTGAAATTTTAAAACGATATTTTACAATTAATTTTTTACAAATAAAAATTTAAAAATAGTTTTTACAGTTAAAAATTTAAAAATGAATTTTTAACAATTAAAAATTTAATAATAAACTTTTTACAATTAATATTTAATAATGAATTTTTAACAATTAAAAAGTAAATAATGAATTTTCACAATTAAAAATTTAAAAATGAATTTTTTACAATTAAAAATTTAAAAAATTTTTTACAATTAAAAATGACTTTTTTTACAATTAAAAATGTAAGAATGAATCTTTTTACAATTAAACAAATTTAAATTTTTTCACAATTAACAATTTAAAATAAATTTTTTACCATTGTACTCAATAATAGCTATACTATGCACATAAATTTGGATCTTTCGGACGCGCCGTTTTAATATCACATAATTCATGCTTCAAACAGTCAGCGTCACAGTTATCATTCATTGACCACGCCTTGTATCTGAAATTTGAAATTTGAGCGATAGGGCACCGCTTCAAACTATAAGCCATACAATCGGTGATAATTTTAGGGTGACATTACAAAATTCTGTGCTAGCAATATAATTAGTAGTTTCACGAAACTGGAAGATGTATATTTTTGGCTATATAAATTCTGAACTGAAATTAAGCTTAGGAAAGCTCAAGATTTGAAGCCGCCATGTGGAAATCAGAGGCGGAACGTTTTTTTGCATGACTGCCTTAGAGTAAGCTTAAGCTTTAGATGTATTTTTGCATAAGTTTAGGCGTATACGTAAACTTAGGCTTTGTTATAAACCCGCATATATTACAGATTTTGCTAGCCACCGTAACGTGTGTTTGGTCCGATGGCCCGCGAAAGTGGGTATAGCAGACAGGGCAACGCTGTTATAATTAATTAACCATAAAATTTACTTTGCAAAACGTTTAACATATTTTTCACCATCCTTTGTGCTCATTTTGCGGACCAATTTTGTCAATTCTTCGGGAAACAAGTTTGTTGTATCATACGCAGCCTAAAATTAACAAAATATTATTGTAAAAACAAATGAAGAGAAATAAATTGTAAGTTTTATCCTTGGTACAGTCCACAGTGAGTTTGATGTCAGAAATCGTTTAAACGCAATTTTGATATTAGGCTCACAATCCTATATTGATATAAAAACAGCTTTCGGTATTAGATCCGCGGTTAAGGCATATTTAAATTTAAGATACATTGTCCAAAAAAATATTTATTAACATTTAGCAGAATTTCAACCATTTCGCCCATTTTGGTTCAAATAAGAACTGCACTTACATTGTTTTAACAAGATATAACAGATCGTTCGACACAACAATTTAGTACGTATACTACTGATAATTAAATGGTTTAGTTGAAAGCGTGGGCTAACAAATGCCTTTTTCGATACACTATACACTTTGTGAAAATGTGTGTAACCCCAACACTTTAAGAAAATTGCACATGGGTGCAACTGCAGCTACTAATTGCGTGTTATTCCGCATGCGCCGACCGCAATACGCATGACGTATATATCACGCGAACGCAATTATCAAAATTCCATAAACTTGATTTGAATTTCTGAAACGCTCACGTTGAACGTGTACTCGAGCTCGGGAGTCAACGGCTCGTTTGGATTCGCATTGGCTTCAGTAAAATTGAAAAGTTTCGTTTCGTGGTCCAGCACACTCTAAAATACCATTTTTTTTCAAATTTCTCATAAAATGAAATTAAATGGTTCTAAATTTATCACCAGCTGCTTTTTAGGGAATAATTTAAACTTTCTTAGTGATCTGATGTTGCTTATCTATTGTGGCCAAGCTAGAAATTGCAAATTGAGAAAAAAACGCATAAGTCTAACACTTACTGAGCTACGCAATTATGCGACGTTTTCCCAATAATGATTATTTAACTATAAACCTTAATTAAATGTGCAAAAAAAGTACCCAGCACATGTTGCGTTTTTAGAACACCACCTACTGCAGGAGGACTATACGCAGTTCTGTGTGCTACTTATACTGTTTTTAGATGTGACCATATGCAATTGAGATATTATCAATAAAGAATATTCTACCAAATTATAGCCCCGGTGGTACATTTGGTACCTAACAGTTTTTCTCAGTTGCACACACTTGTAAATGCGATCACCGACTTTTAGTTTAACTAACCCAAGTGCCATTATCTCTTGCATCAACGGTATATATACGATATGCCGGATAATGATTGCTATATGTTGTAACAGACGGGGCATTGAATACTGCACCGGTGACAGGCTTTGACGGGTCGGCATCCTCAAAGAACACACGAAACGCGTCCGAATGCTCGTGACCCATAAATTGACCTCGAATTGTGGATTCATAGCTAAAAATACAAAGTGTTAGTTCTTTTAAGTTTTGAACTTAAATTTTTAAATCAAATTTTAGACGCGCTAAGAAATTTTTAAACAATTATGCAATTTGGCAGTTTCAGGTAAAACGATAAAATAGTATTTATATTAATACCCGGAACCGACACGGTGACTGAACCGGTTGCTGTTAACGGTCCATTATACATCACTAGCGGTCGTCAGTGACGCGTTCATCGCCGCAAAACCGACCAACATTCAAGGGCCATCGTAACACCTTTAACGGAATCTGACAAAATTTAAAAAAAATGAAATTTTTCCACAAAACTGTTAATCTGTCTTTACATACTAAATTAATTTGTGCCAGAGAAATTTCAACATTTCTTGATTTTAAAAGGCGTACTCATATTGAATTCAGGAGGACCCCTCACACATACACGACCAGTTAAATAGGGTGCAAAACTGTGAATTTTTGAACTGTGTCAGTGCCGGCGAAGGCTAGGATGGAACCGCCCTAAAATTCTTGGATGAGCACTCCTTGCGTTGATCAAAATATTTTTTAAATTTTTTGTTTAAAAAATTGTCAGGCTCGGGGCCGCTGATTCATTAGGGTTGCCCTCCCAAATGGGTGGTATGGGGTGGCTACTCCGGCCCTGAACTTTATTTTATAAAACTTACCGGTTTACTATATTGTAATAAACCCATTTCCACGACCAAAATTTTCCGCCTCCAGACGGCGGTTCGTGGGCAATGATGTGAACCTGAAATCAATTGAAATATTTTTCAAAAATTGAAAAACACAATAACCGTTGTCGAATTGGTTAATTTTTTATAATATGATATTTTTTGTTTACACGACATTACAAGTTCAGCCACGTAGATGATAAAGGGATGCGTGTACGTGTAAATCTTTCGGAATAGATAAAGAAAATAGATTTTGTTACATTTTGTGTTCTGATCGTAACTTCTAAACGCATCTCGATAATACTTAATTTCCTTTAACTGAACGTACACTTTTCATAGTTTAAAGCCAAGAACCGCTGGCGATTACACGCTGGGCCACCTCAAATTAGGTTCACAACTGATATCGAAACCAAAATGTCTTTATGATTAAATTCTCAAATTGCGTTTAGTTTCTCGGACTCTTCGTTGGCAATTCACTACTATATATAGCGCAGTCAGAAGTTTCTTAATACGCCACTGCCAAGATCCCTATCAATTTGAAAACATTGGCTATACGCACGTAGTTGGCAACAAAAATTAACGTTGAGTATACGAGAACATCGTAAATGATTGTGACATGTTGTACGCAAGTTTGTCAAAAATGCAAAATTAAAATACATATTTTTTCAAAGAACCGTTTTTGTCGCTATTAAATATACCTTTTCGCCTGCATTTTCAGCTTCCAGCAATTCGCCAATAAGCCACGTCATCACTCCATCAGGATCTGTTTGATTTAGATATATCCAACTAAAATAATCATGACTGGGTCATCCACGTAATAGTTTGTGCACTAGTGTAATAAATTGTCCAGGTCTGCGTAAGGTCCTATGTTATTTTCAGGAACTCTGTATGAAGGAGTTTATATACAGAACTAGTCTCTTTGCAGAGTCTAAGGACAACGCAGAAATCCTGCTTTACAGGGTCTCCAATGTCGCTACACTCACAGAAGCCAATGCATAATGTCCTTACGCTGTAACGAGACACTGTTCGAAGGGACTATTGTTGTACATTTGTTTTCGCAGATGTTATGCACGAAAAATTAAAATATATTTTGTAGAAACGACGCTGTAGCGAGAGTCTGCGTTTTGTCAGTAGTCCCTACCGATGGATTCTGTTTTGTCCCTACTCCCTTGAAACACTGTCAGGACAAAACGGACATTCTAAATACAGGGTGTGTGTTGTCCTCAGTCCTTCGTTATAGCATCGTTTTTGACACTGGTCGTAAGGGGGTGGGTAGGCAATTTTTTACAATTATGCGCGCGTAAACGCAATCTTAAAATTTGTTGCATTTCGTTACGATGCCACAAAAATGTTTTAATACCCCGACTAAAATAGAACTTAGAAAATTATTCGTGAACCTGGGCCTCTGTCTAGCTCATGATACAATTAGGGTTACGCTATACCTCGCCGCGCGCCGCCGGACGCCGCCTTGCGTCGGTGTACGGCACTGTAAAATTTTTACTCTAAAAATGCCGCATACCGCCGCGCACCACCAAACTGATTTAGCAACGTATAGCGGCGTGTGGCGACGCGCAGCGGAGCGCGTTATCGTCAGGCACAGTAAAGCATAGCGCAACCATAATTCCGCCCCGAACGATACTCTTACAAGTTGGAATCGTCGTTGTAATTCGTATTGATTGAAATCAGTCGTAAATGATCGTTGATTTTGTGCGAATACGAAGCTCGTCTGAAAATTATACGAAAAACTATTCAATTACTGTGTTTAACGATTACACCTTCTTACTAGCATCCGAACAAAGTCTAACGAATTTAGAAAACTGTGGTCTCTGAGTCAAGACCGATCCCCTTCTAACTCAAAACCGCATGATATACGCTTGGGTGCATGAGAATTGCTATTCAATTGTCAGCTAAAAGAAATGGTCGTATAAACCTGAGTATAAGAAAACTTAGATCCTGTACACATTCCCGTCAAATACAAAGCTAAGGCTTTGACGTAGGGTTTGGCTCTCGCTTTAGCTTAGAAAAAAGTCTAGGCCAATCATCAGGCCTAGGTTGTATGCGTACGTCAGCCTTTTCCTCAGCGAAAAGTCCGAGACTAAGCCTAAGTCTAAGAAGCGTAATTAAGAGCGATGAATCTGCTATTTCGTCTGACAACTTGTGTGCCCAACGAGTCTGAATAAATCTATTAGCATAATACTAAGCGTAATCCTAAGCCTAAAGCCTAAAGAATAATGATGAGTGACGAATAGACCAGTCGAGGAATTTTCCGATTAAAAGTTGTCGGCAACGAATTGTCATCATACCGTGAGGAACGGTACAAGACCCAAACACTTGTTGAGCGAAGCGAAAAGCTCGGAGTTTCGCGAAGCGTTTTACGTTTTGTACTTGGGGGTCGAAAGGTGGATGTCCGTCCGTCCGTCTGTTCGTCTGTCCGTCCGAAAAGAATCTCAGGAACGGCTGAACTGATTTTGATAAACTCTTTTTTTGTTTGAAAACCAATTATCCTGGGGTGTTAACCTCGCATTGGAGTTTTAAAATTGTAAGCCGTTCATTAGCTACAGGCTAATTTGCATAATTAATTAAGCCTAAATTAGGACTTTCCACAATATTTCACTAATTATTACAGTTAGAAGCAATCTAATTTTAGCATTAAAAGGTTTTTAGTGCGAGGAATCCACGTAGACTGTTTACAAACCTCAGAATCCGATAATTGAGCGGTTAGCTAATAGATAATTTGCATATTAGCGTAGTTTATAAGCCTAAATTAGGACTTTTTACAATATTTCGCTAATTATTAAGGTTAAAAGCAATATAATTTCAGCACTAAAGAGTTGTTTGGTGCGAGGAGTTTGAATAAATAGTTTACAAACATCCAAAACCGATAATTGAATAGTTAGCTAATAGCTAATTTGCATATTACCTTAATCGACGAGACAAAACTAGGACTTTTTAAATTATTTCAATATTAGGGTTTACTGAAGGTTTTTGGGTGCGAAGAATATGAATAAATTGTTTACAAACCTCCAAAACCGATAACTGAATGGTTAGCTAATAACTAATTTGCATATTAGCTAAATTGACAAGACAAAACTAGGACTTTTTAAATTATTCCAAAAATTATTAGAGTGGCTGAAGGGTTTTTGGGTGCGAGGAATCTGAGGAAATTGCTTACAAACCTCCAAAACCTAAATGAATAGTTAGCTAACAACTAATTTGCATATTACCTTAATTGCTTACGTGCGTTCGAGCTTCACTCAATAAATGTAGTCCCACTACGACTGGTAAATATATATATGCACATATAAACAAACGAGATACGTGCGAATCAAACATTTCGCTTAACTAACTGTAAAACTTTATCAGTATCTGGACGAAAGTTCGTAGATTGCTTTATTCGAAACCGACACAACGTGGTGATAGGTACTATACATAGTTGAAAATACGAAATCCCGATCAAGATAGAAACAAAGACAAACTAACTTCATAATTTGTTGTGAAGTTTGTTGTTCAGGCAACCAATGCCGCCATGACGAATTTAACGCCGAATACAGCCAGTTTATGTTGTATTGTTGAGGAAGTGAAACCCAGTGTGGAGGATAGCTGAAAACGTGTATACAACTTATAGACATATCGACAAAACAATTGTTTGCAATGGTGCTATATGCACCGCATTATGTTGTATTGTATGCTTGCAAGCTGCATACGTGTTGACATATAAATCGACGATAAAATACAGTTGAAGATGCCGGCTGTGCGGCGTGCAGGCAGAGTTCAAAAGAGCTAAAGTTCCCCCGACCAATGATACTCTCTAATAGCTTAAACTAGCTTCATTTAAGCTTCAGCTAATTCAGCAGTATTAAACTATCTTCGTCGAATAACTAACCTAACTGGTAGGTTGAGCTTAAGCTCATTTGAAACATGGCACATTATTAGTTTAATCTAAAGTTAACGAATTCTAAAAACTACATAGGTTCTGAGCAGCACTTATATCTTAAACCAAAAATAAGTCTAGCTTAAACTACACCCTAAACTTAAAAATATGTTAGTTTAAAGTTGAACGTAAAATTGCAGTTTAGTTAATCAGGCCAGCCATTCAAGTTTTACCTAAACTCATATTCAAGTTTAATTAAGCTATAATTTAAGTTCAAAATTTTTTAGAGGCTACCAAGAACGATATAATAATACTTAACTTTTGCAGTTTAGAGCAAAAATTATCAATTTTTGCACAAGCTTCCACAACCCACGCCATGTTAATAAGCAAACATAATGGCACATAGTGTCGGAACAGTAGTATAAGCATATTTTACTTAACCTAAGCCTAAGCAAAAAAATTACCCTAAAGCTTAAACTGACTCTATTGTATCCCCTCCGGAAAACGATCCGGCCCAGTTCTATACATGGGCCAGCATATTGAACCAACCTATCAACCGGTGCGCTTTCATGATTGCCGACAGCAGAAAATACCGGCTTTGATCCGAAGTATTTTTTGAACAACGCCGTCATATTTGCATATTGCGCAACTTGTTGTTGTCGCGATTGTTGCCAAATGTCATGCGACGGCAAATCGCCAGTCCAATAGACCATGTCGAACTAAAAAAATTTCAATTTTACGGAATATTTTTAATTCACTAATATTTCGGTGTTTTAAAGCGGAAAGCCGCTGAAGTGGTGTTCCTAGGATTGTATTACCAGTGGGTACAAGACTTTGTTTAGAATTATTTTTCTGTGCGAGCTCAACGAGCGAGAATTTTTTGTATGCTAAGATTAAGCTTAAAACATTCAGAGCCTGTAAGTATGCTATTTCTCGTTTCTCCAGAAATTGTGAAGTTATATATTCCTATTCTTTTTGTATAGGATTCTGTACATTGCCGTGTTTTGTTTAGTTTTGTGCATTCAAATAGTTCTACGAACGTGAGGGAAAACTTTGCCTTCCACCAAATAACCATTGGTGTGGGGTAAAATAAACAATATCCACATTGAGCACACATATATACCTGTTCATTTTTCGAAATATAGTCCAACACCGCTTCTACGGTCCAATACGGAACATCACAGCTTGCTAATGATCCCCAGTAACCTGCAGGATTCAGTATATTCTCTGAAAAAAATATCAGATTTGTATTATAATAAAGGTCTGAGTGCTAGGATTGGCATAATTCTATCAAAATTTGCGCTGTTTGATGTATATATTTGGTTTAGACCTAAAGTGCTACGCTTGACATATTTCTATTTACGGCAAATATTAAGAAAGCGCTTCCAAACGCCTACAATTACAGGTGTCGCTAGGCTGTGTTCTTCGCATAACGAGTCGTGTCAAAAATATAGAGCGCATTTCGCGTTTTTGAAACAAAAGCGTTTATATTGACGCGAAAAAACTGTTTTGAAAAACGTTAAAAGCGTTTACACAGTCGCGTTGCTGTGTACGAGCGATCCATTTTACAGATTCTATGCTCAGAAAAAGGCGTTTTTAAAGTTAACGTTTGACTGTAACAAACGGGTAAAATAGCGCAATATTTTTACCAAAATTCCAAAATATTTGTTTATCTTTTTGAATGAAATTATACAAAATCAACCGCTTTTTATCTATACCTTGTTTTTTTGTACTGTCATCGTGGCAGCATAACGGATCTGCGCAATCAGCTTCTGTACCCGGTTTATATTTGAGATCATAATGAAGATCGCTTATATGTAGAATTCGAATAGTTTCTGAGCCTGGCTGAAAACGATTTTACTATTTCAATTCTCAACGACACCGATGCACCGAATTATTTGAATTGGTTCCGTGCGATGCAAAGAATTTTAACTCTTAGAATTTTCTCTCCGTTGCCAATGATTAACATGGTTGACTTAAATTGACTGACAGCAATTATTACGAACTAGCTACAATGTTTAGAACAGTATATAACCGTAGGATGTATAAAATTTGGATTTGTCATAAAAAATCAAAAACGATTTGAGGAGACAATATTCTGAAACATGAAGGATAGTTTTTGCTAAAAAGAACATACGAATACAGTTTTTAATGAAAAAATAACAGGAAATAAAAAGGATACAGCTTACAGGTTGTATCTGAGGCGCCTTCGCTTAATTTGCTTTTATCGTCAGATAAATTCTAGTCAAATATTACATTTTTGCACTTCTGCGCACATTTGGAAGCTCAACATTCCTAAAGTAGCTACAATTTTTGGTATTGTTGGAAATTAATTAATGCATGACTAGTATTATTGAAAACGATAAGCTCATTCATGATTTCGTTCGCTTTAAGAGTCTGACTTTACTATTCAGCAAGTTAAGTTTGAATTCCGCTTCAACTGTATTTTTACGGCGTGCATAAATTACCGTATCAGATGGTTGGTATTCGTACGGTATGCGGAACATTCATGAACTGGTATTATTTTTACGAGATTCGTAATAAAATTCATAACTTTAGCATGCATAAAAATACTACATTGCATCGAATCACCAGGTATTCAATTCTTGGATCTACATGGTTTTAGATTGCCTAATTTCTGGGACATTTACTTTTGGTTACTAACGAAAGTTATTTTGCAGTCAGCCTACACTGATCGAATTTCCATTGGAAATATTCAGTGGTGGTGACTGAAATTTTTGTATACTTCGCAATCACTTACGCCCACACCTGCAGTGTTACATATGTTCTCTTGAAATTTCTGCAGACAAGAAAAAAGCACTTTTAACAGGCTCTAAGGTGACCTTTTGAATGTTTAGAAACCATAAATTTTTTACATGAGGCTGTATTTTCTTGAACATAAATTCGGACAACGACCCTGTTTCTGTACTTGCTTAATCAAAAAACTAACCCCTGGGGGATCTAAAACTGCAACAGGCGGCTTTGGCACGTCTGGTAGCCGTATTTTACTTGTCCAGTTGTAGTAGGGATTTCCGTAGTCAATATTACCACATTCTTCATATAAGATAGGGCAAACTTGATCAGGATTGATAATTAGCTGCTGGACGACGTACAACACTTCGTCCTGAAATTTAGTCAGAAGAAATATAAACATTTTTGAAAAAGATTTTTGCCCATAAATCACATTACTGAAATTGATGCTAGTATTTTCTTGAATTTTCATTAAATTCTTTTTATAC
>JASANG010000542.1:0-21826 GCA_030248215.1 Enoplolaimus lenunculus
TGGCAACCATTCTCAAAAACGTCGCATGCACAAATTGGCAATCATTTTTTGGCTCTGTAAAAGCTAAACTACAATAAATTATTTGATAAGTTAACTAATCGAAAACAATTTAATAGATAAATGGTGCATAATTTTTATACAACATATCACATTAAGTACGCCTAAAAATTAAAATGTGGAAATTCCGATTCTGATTGTTTGTGCAATCGGAATCGGAATTCCGATTGCACCCTGGGGCTTACCTATGCCTAAGTCTTAACCCGAACCTTAAATGTTAGCAAAGTGCAAGAGCCAAAATTTCAACTCATGGTTACGACTGTGATATTTTTCGTTGTTAAATTTTCAATTCAAACGCTCGAAAATCAGTTTTAGTATCGTTTTTGTTAGCTACAAAACTTGTCATAAAACATACTTGTAACGCAAACATTGAAAATATTGGCATAGAAACTTTAAACGCTGAATTCAGTTATTTTTAGACATGCAGATTGATGAACAACATTCAATAGATTCGCAAGCAGCTAGAAAAACTGTTCAAATCAAGGGGAGGCGAAGAATGTTGAGTAAACAAGCGCAAAGAGTGCTCCAAGATCTACAGAAAGAATTGAATAATGTGTTGGCAAAATTGGCTGCAATATTTTCAAACAGGTTGGTTTGATTTCTTTGCAACAATAAACGCGTTTGTTGTCTAGGAAAAGTCCGGGACTGCGTAATTTATCTTCATACTCTCAAGTACCTGCTTTTGGGAACTGCTTTAGGTGCGACATGTGACTTTCGCAAAGCTTCAAATATTGTCGGTTCATATTTTTCTTACTTTTTACGTACAGCTCTACATATACGTTTTAACCGCATCGGCATAAATTATGGTATCGGCACGTCCCTATTCGTAACAGTAGTATACAATCTTTATACTCTATTACTGTAACGGGAAAGCACAGTTTGCCTCAAAGCATAAGCGTAAGGATAAACACATATTTAGTAGTGAAGCGTAAGCCTAAGCCTTGAAAATAGCTTGAAATGTTACACTTAGTCTATTGTACTCCCGCGAAAAAACGATCCGCTACTGATATTGGTCCTAAAAAAACTAAACGTGGTTCTGCCAGTTTATGTGTACTGCAACCATTTCAACATGTAAGAAAATATTGATATAGTTTAATAAAAATGGCTAGAATTTTTTACGCGGGCTATTAAAAATAAAACTTTGCATTCCTAAAACTATTGTTTGGGGGCCTGCCAACTTAAGCATTTCGCAAGTTCAGAACACCCTCAGCAGGATGATGGGCTATCGCCTCATTCCCCCAGCACTAAACATTTCTGGAAAACATACAATTTTTATTTTAATATACAGAGTACTTTAGACGTGTTCTTGGCATTAGCAGGGGGGCTTGGTTGCGACAATCCCCGTCCTTCATAGGATCCTTAAAGTTGAAAGAGTTTGGAGGACATATACCTTACTTTTAAGACCGCTATTCGAAAATTGCAACGACCGCTAACAGCTGCAGCCTCCTTTGCACTTATATTAATTCATTTTTATCAAAACACAATTTAAAAATATAAAAGGAAAACCCAAAATGAAATGTCAAGACCAAACATTTTCTCGATCGTAGTTCAGAATCTGAGCGCACAATTTGTGAAAACTATTTTGAAAAATTTAAATACTGAATTTTCCTGACAGAAAATGAAGTTCCCAACAGAACCGATCGGCCGGGCGCATTAAAAAATTATGCACCTTCGGCGCAATTCAGGTTGTCATACCATTTCACGCTTTTTGGGGATTTTTAGACACGCGTATATGGGCCCCCCCGTTCTTGAATATAGCTATTGCATCCCTCCGGGGGAGATATATTCCTGTTTTCTATCACCCTTGTAGACACCCGTGTTTAGGGTTTTGAAATATGCTTTGTCATATAAATAATGTTGGTCCAAACTCTGGTTTCTGGTTTTTGTGTTTTGGTGTACTAGCGTTTGTTACACCTGGGCAGCTGCCCTTCTGCCCCCCAAATACTACACAGCAGGTATGAGTTGCGTATTTTCTCGATCGTAGTTCAGAATCTGAGCGCACAATTTGTGAAATCTATTTTGGAAAATTTAAATACTGAATTTTCCTGACAGAAAATGAAGTTCCCAACAGAACCATCGGCCGGGCGCATTAAAAAAATTATGCACCTTCGGCGCAATTCAGGTTGTCATACCATTTCATGCTGTTTGGGGATTTTTAGACACGCGTATATGGGCCCCCCGTCTTGAATATAGCTATTGCATCCCTCCGGTGGAGATATATCCCTGTTTTCTATCACCCTTGTAGACACCCGTGTTTTAGGGTTTTGAAATATGCTTTGTCATATAAATAATGTTGGTCCAAACTCTGGTTTCTGGTTTTGTGTTTTGGTGTACTAGCGTTTGTTACACCTGGGCAGCTGCCCTTCTGAAATACTACACAGCAGGTATGAGTTGCGTATTTTCTCATCGTAGTTCAGAATCTGAGCGCACAATTTGTGAAATCTATTTTGGAAAATTTAAATACTGAATTTTCCTGACAGAAAATGAAGTTCCCAACAGAACCGATCGGCCGGGCGCATTAAAAAAATTATGCACCTTCGGCGCAATTCAGGTTGTCATACCATTTCATGCTGTTTGGGGATTTTTAGACACGCGTATATGGGCCCCCCGTTCTTGAATATAGCTATTGCATCCCTCCGGTGGAGATATATCCCTGTTTTCTATCACCCTTGTAGACACCCGTGTTTTAGGGTTTTGAAATATGCTTTGTCATATAAATAATGTTGGTCCAAACTCTGGTTTCTGGTTTTGTGTTTTGGTGTACTAGCGTTTGTTACACCTGGGCAGCTACCCTTCTGAAATACTACACAGCAGGTATCAGTTGCGTATTTTCTCGATCGTAGTTCAGAATCTAGCCACAATTTGTGAAAACTATTTTGGAAAATTTAAATACTGAATTTTCCTGACAGAAAATGAAGTTCCCAACAGAACCGATCGGCCGGGCGCATTAAAAAATTATGCACCTTCGGCGCAATTCAGGTTGTCATACCATTTCACGCTTTTTAGGGATTTTTAGACACGCGTATATCGGCCCATGTTCTTGAATATAACTATTGCATTCCTCCGGGGAGATATATCCCTGTTTTCTATCACCCTTGTAGACACCCGTGTTTAGGGTTTTTAAATATGCTTTGTATATAAATAATGTTGGTCCAAACTCTGGTTTCTGATTTTGTGTTTTGGTGTACTAGCGTTTGTTACACCTGGGCAGCTGCCCTTCTGAAATACTACACAGCAGGTGTCAGTTGCGTTTCAATCTTTCAAGTTAATTTACAGCTTGTATTACAAATTTTAACAGTAGCTGTCATTGATTTTTATAATTTTACAACTGCAGCTGTGAATGAATAGGTTTCAAATAAATTTTAGAGAATTTGTCACCGTGTTCAGAACCTGATTGAAAATATTACAGGCAGCACCCGTCAATTAAAATATACCTTATGGATAGCAACTGGAAATGGAAATTATTGAAAATAGGAGACGGCAAGTGTCAATAGGCGTTGTAGTTTTCTACATGGTGTTCCTAAATTAAAGTAGCCGACGCATAATGATGTACTGTTGTATCCTATCCGTTCTTTAAGCGGGGTGCATTAAATTGGAAATTTTAAAATTAAAAATCGGATCGGCAAATATTTTGGTATCAATACATCCCTATGAAGGGATCTGTTTGCTTATTGCTGTTTAGATTCTAATATTTGTTTAGGCTGTTTTGGATATGCAAAATTTTGGTGATTTCAATCGAAAAAAATGCAGCAATGTCGTTACATGCAACCGACAGATCAGTTGTCGGCCATCAGCTCCTCAAGTCAACCAATAATCTTTGCTGTTGTCTCAAGACCGTCATATCCTTTGTCTTTTGATATTCCTGTACTTCTTGGCAATGTAAAGCTTGAATACAACACCGGGCTCATTGTGCAAGGTAGTTCAATTCCCACTTCCAGGTCTTGTGCGTATCCGGACTGTTATATCTCTTGGTTCAAAGAGATTGTTGTGATACTGCAAATCCAAGGTGATTGCCTATGTACGTTATTTTGTATAATGCTACATTTTGTTCAAATGAATTGTTTGTTCATTGCTTACTCATTGGGTTATGTTATCCGATAGTAAACAATTGACATGTTCCTTTCTACAATGGTAATTGATTCTTGTAATGATTTGGAATTTTGCTTAAAAAGCCCTTGTAATATTCTATAGCATCACCACGTAGTCTCGTTTTTTGCAAATGTGACATTATGTAGTGGAAGTTAATTGCCTAAGAAGAGGAACACACTTAAACAGCTTTTGGATATTTTACATAATATATCGTTGCACGGGTTTTTTACAAATAACATTATGTAATAGACTGACGTCGTATATGTAAAGAATATGAAGTAAGAAGGAATAGAAACTTGTTTGGGATATTGCAATGATTCAAAACAACTGTTTAGATATCCGCAAGTGCAATAGTAGCTTGTGAGCCAATTTTAAAGCTTACCCTTAATCACTTTCATTGTATATGTTACTGGTTGATTTTGCATCTTTTTATGTATTTATTTGTATTATTTACCACGTTGTGATATGTAGCATTCTTCTACTGTCCAGGTTGAAAATTGAGAACATATGTACATGTCTTGTTCATGTCGCAAAAAGTTCGCATCCCTACGTTGCTATTAATTTTTAAGTGTGTATGATAGATTTACACTTAGTTGTCAGTCACTGCTGCTTGGCCCAAACTTTTTCTTATTCGTCCGTGACAGTTGTATAAAATTTTAAACATTATGTGTGCATGTTTTGAGTAACATTTATAGTGAACACTCAACACATGATGGTTGATGTTTAAAGAAATTCAACTTAATTGTACATTAAGCAACACAATAATAAATCGGAGTTAGGTTTTGCCTTATTTTTAATTTGGTGTGGTTTCTTATAGCTTTTTAGTGCTATGCCTTAACATAAGTTATATTTACATATTTCGTTACCAGTATTTTACGCTAAAATTCCGGTCACAAAAACCTTTGCAAACTACGTGTTAATATAAGAACTTTCATCACCTATTCGGAAATATACTCTTGGATGCAAGCGATCTATAAATCAATACTCCCTGTCCCAAATCTTGGGTTGTGTCGATTAATCGGCATTGGTTATAATCGCACTTTTTTGTAAGTGTCGGCATAGGCACTGCAAAAAATTCCGATTATCAGTGTGTCTGATCAGCAACTGGTTTCTCTCTTGCGTTTGCATTTAAAACATAATTGCAATGAAGCGGAAGGTTCACAAATAGCTCGTTCTCAGAACGATGGCAATTCATTGTGTCTCCAGCTTTTTGAATAATGTGTGCTGATAATGCATGTGTTCTACTTTATGCATGTTTTTTATATCATTAATCGTTATTTAAGGATTAGTAGTTCTATGTATTATGTCTCACGAATCCTGAATTACATGACTGTAATACTGTTTGCAACGGTTAAAGGCTGGATTTTAAGCTCTACTGTTGGTGCCAGAATCAGGCTTCTGGTAATTTCTAATTTAAAGAGACATCTGTTTTATCTTCATTAGCTAAATAGCTTAAAATTTCCATATTTAGGAAAGTTGGGAAGCAAAATAGTTGAAACTTTTAGAATATTTCAACCGTTTGCAATATTGAACCGATAAAATTTAGGAAACGAGCCTTTTATATTTCCTAGTTTGTGCAACATAGAATTTAAGCTGGTGGTCGGTGTGTGTCATTAATGATTTTTCAATTTGGGTTAAAATTAGTATAAATATTCATAATACAGTATCCACAATATAACTTGCATACTATAGACCACTAAGGAGCCTGTGCTTTACGACGTATCCGCTTGCAGTAAATAACACCGTTTCGAACACGCTTCTTTCAGCCTTCTTAAAATTTTTTACTTAACACTTAACGTATCTTTATTGTCCATGCCCTCGAAAAAAAAAAAAAAAGTGTAAATTGCATTTTTAGTATATTATGCGTCTTTAGCAAAAATTTTGTCAGCGAGCCTCTAACATTTGTATGTTGAGAACAAAAATTTTATGTGTGTTGCGTGATTTCATTTCCAGAACTGAAATAGTATATGAATGTTTTTTGTGCGTATTTGTTTGCATTGTTTGGGTTTTGTATGGTCTCTGCATGTTCTGTGTGTGACATTTTTGATGTAATTTGTGGTAACCTGACGCTATCACGCGTATGTTGCACTGGTGACAAAATTGATTGTTAATGGCGCATATTTCTTTCAGTAAAATGCCAGAACAAGAGCGTGATATTGATTTTTGACCATTGTATACGACTTCTCTGAACATTGTTCTATTTGTCCACTATTTATTGCACCACTGTCCTAAACCATTCTATTTTTACTATCTTACTGGTTTCCTGCTCATCTCTCTCATTACTTAACTGCCGCAGTGGCATATCTTACTGTCATACTATTCTACTATTTCATTAACTTCTACATAATCAAGGCTTAGGTATGTATTAGTGTAAATTGCATTTTTAGTATATTATGCGTCTTTAGCAAAAATTTTGTCAGCGAGCCTCTAACATTTGTATGTTGAGAACAAAAATTTTATGTGTGTTGCATGATTTCATTTCCAGGAGTGAAATAGTATATGAATGGTTTTTGTGCGTATTTGTTTGCATTGTTTGGGTTTCGTGTGGTCTCTGCATGTTCTGTGTGTGACATTTTTGATGTAATTTGTGGTAACCTGACGCTATCACGCGTATGTTGCGCTGGTGACAAAATTGATTGTTAATGGCGCATATTTCTCTCAGTAAAATGCCAGAACAAGAGCGTGATATTGATTTTTGAATATTGTATACGGCTTCTCTGAACATTGTTCTATTTGTCCACTATTTATTGCACCAATGTCCTAAACCATTCTATTTTTACTATCTTACTGGTTTCCTGCTCATCTCTCTCATCACTTAACTGCCGCAGTGGCATATCTTACTGTCATACTATTCTACTATTTCAATAACTTCTACATAATCAAGGCTTAGGTATGTATTAGTGTAAATTGCATTTTTAGTATATTATGCGTCTTTAGCAAAAATTTTGTCAGCGAGCCTCTAATATTTGTATGTTGAGAACAAAAATTTTATGTGTGTTGCATGATTTCATTTCCAGGAGTGAAATAGTATATGAATGGTTTTTGTGCGTATTTGTTTGCATTGTTTGGGTTTTGTGTGGTCTCTGCATGTTCTGTGTGTGACATTTTTGATGTAATTTGTGGTAACCTGACGCTATCACGCGTATGTTGCACTGGTGACCAGATTGATTGTTAATGGCGCATATCTCTCTCACTAAAATACCAGAACATGAGCGTGATATTGATTTTTGACCACTCTATACGGCTTCTCTGTACATTGTGTATTTGTCCACTATTTATTGTACCACTGTCCTAAACCATTGTACTATTTTGTTATCTTACAGATTTTCTGTTCATCTCTCTCTTTACTTATCTGCCGCAGTGGCATATCTTACTGTCATACTATTCTACTATTTCATTAACTTCTACATAATCAAGGCTTAGGTATGTATTAGTGTAAATTGCATTTTTAGTATATTATGCGTCTTTAGCAAAAATTTTGTCAGCGAGCCTCTAACATTTGTATGTTGAGAACAAAAATTTTATGTGTGTTGCATGATTTCATTTCCAGGAGTGAAATAGTATATGAATGGTTTTTGTGCGTATTTGTTTGCATTGTTTGGGTTTTGTATGGTCTCTGCATGTTCTGTGTGTGACATTTTTGATGTAATTTGTGGTAACCTGACGCTATCACGCGTATGTTGCACTGGTGACAAAATTGATTGTTAATGGCGCATATTTCTCTCAGTAAAATGCCAGAACAAGAGCGTGATATTGATTTTTGAATATTGTATACGGCTTCTCTGAACATAGTTCTATTTGTCCACTATTTATTGCACCAATGTCCTAAACCATTCTATTTTTACTATCTTACTGGTTTCCTGCTCATCTCTCTCATTACTTAACTGCCGCAGTGGCATATCTTACTGTCATACTATTCTACTATTTCATTAACTTCTACATAATCAAGGCTTAGGTATGTATTAGTGTAAATTGCATTTTTAGTATATTATGCGTCTTTAGCAAAAATTTTGTCAGCGAGCCTCTAACATTTGTATGTTGAGAACAAAAATTTTATGTGTGTTGCGTGATTTCATTTCCAGGAGTGAAATATAGAGTGGTCAAAAATCAATATCACGCTCTTGTTCTGGCATTTTACTGAGAGAAATATGCGCCATTAACAATCAATTTTGTCACCAGCGCAACATACGCGTGATAGCGTCAGGTTACCACAAATTACATAAAAAATGTCACACACAGAACATGCAGAGACCACACAAAACCCAAACAATGCAAACAAATACGCACAAAATCATTCATATACTATTTCACTCCTGGAAATGAAATCACGCAACACACATAAAATTTTTGTTCTCAACATACAAATGTTAGAGGCTCGCTGACAAAATTTTTGCTAAAGACGCATAATATACTAAAAATGCAATTTACACTAATACATACCTAAGCCTTGATTATGTAGAAGTTATTGAAATAGTAGAATAGTATGACAGTAAGATATGCCACTGCGGCAGTTAAGTAAAGAGAGATGAACAGAAAATCTGTAAGATAGTGAAATAGTACAATGGTTTAGGACATTGGTGCAATAAATAGTGGATAAATAGAACAATTTTCAGAGAAGCCGTATGGTCAAAAATCAATATCACGATCTAGTTCTGGCATTTTACTGAGAGAAATATGCGCCATTAACAATCAATTTTGTCACCAGTTCAACATACGCGTGATAGCGTCAGGTTACCACAAATTACATCAAAAATGTCACACACAGAACATGCACAGACCATACAAAACCCAAACAATGCAAACAAATACGCACAAAAACATTCATATACTATTTCACTCCTGGAAATGAAATCACGCAACACACATAAAATTTTTGTTCTCAACATACAAATATTAGAGGCTCGCTGACAAAATTTTTGCTAAACATACTACATAGCCGAAAGCGTAGCGTTCAAAATAATGTCACACCCGCTAACCGGTACGCTAACTGTGCTAAACGGAGATTGGTACTATGACATAATCAGATCTGTTTTGACTTATAGCATATGTCAAAAATAGTGACAACAAATGCGTAACAGATAGGTGAGTGTGGTACGTAAAAAAAGATCACAACTGGCACGCAAAGTTTGCAAGACACTGGTCGGTTATGAAAAGTCGCAACGCGAGACACACACCTCTGTATACCTCTGAACTGTATAGATTTTTTAAGTTGCACTGATCTTGCATTAAATTTTTTTCTAAAAATTTGCGTTTATTGTGTTTTTAAAGTCTTACATTCCTACCGACTGGACCGCTAAACTTCAACTGCTTTGAATTATTTGACTAAGCAAAAATTCCAGCATAGAATTTATACATTACAAAAACTTAATAAAAATGCTCTAATATTTGTTTAGCACATACTCCTTTGAAGACCACCGAATGCATAAGAGGTCAGCAACCGAGGGCATGGACAATAAAGATACGTTAAGTGTTAAGTAAAAAATTTTAGAGAATGGCTGCAAAGAAGCGTGTTCGAAACGTGTGCTTATTTACTGCAAGCGTGATACGTCGTAAAGCACAGGCTCCTTAGTGGTCTATAGTATGCAAGTTATATTGTGGATACTGTATTATGAATATTTATACTAATTTTAACCCAAATTGAAAAATCATTAATGACACACACCGACCACCAGCTTAAATTCTATGTTGCACAAACTATGGAAATATAAAAGGCTCGTTTCCTAAATTTTATCGGTTCAATATTGCAAACGGTTGAAATATTCTAAAAGTTTCAACTATTTTGCTTCCCAACTTTCCTAAATATGGAAATTTTAAGCTATTTAGCTAATGAAGATAAAACAGATGTCTCTTTAAATTAGAAATTACCAGAAGCCTGATTCTGGCACCAACAGTAGAGCTTAAAATCCAGCCTTTAACCGTTGCAAACAGTATTACAGTCATGTAATTCAGGATTCGTGAGACATAATACATAGAACTACTAATCCTTAAATAACGATTAATGATATAAAAAACATGCATAAAGTAGAACACATGCATTATCAGCACACATTATTCAAAAAGCTGGAGACACAATGAATTGCCATCGTTCTGAGAACGAGCTATTTGTGAACCTTCCGCTTCATTGCAATTATGTTTTAAATGCAAACGCAAGAGAGAAACCAGTTGCCTGATCAGACACACTGATAATCGGCAATTTTTTGCAGTGCCTATGCCGACACTTACAAAAAAGTGCCGATTATAACCAATGCCGATTAATCGACACAACCCAAGATTTGGGACCAGGGAGTATTGATTTATAGATCGTCTTGCATCCAAGAGTATATTTCCGAATAGGTGATGAAAGTTCTTATATTAACACGTAGTTTGCAAAGGTTTTTGTGACCGGAATTTTAGCGTAAAATACTGGTAACGAAATATGTAAATATAACTTATGTTAAGGCATAGCACTAAAAAGCTATAAGAAACCACACCAAATTAAAAATAAGGCAAAACCTAACTCCGCATTTATTATTGTGTTGCTTAATGTACAATTAAGTTGAATTTCTTTAAACATCAACCATCATGTGTTGAGTGTTCACTATAAATGTTACTCAAAACATGCACACATAATGTTTAAAATTTTATACAACTGTCACGGACGAATAAGAAAAAGTTTGGCGCCAAGCAGCAGTGACTGACAACTAAGTGTAAATCTATCATACACACTTAAAAATTAATAGCAACGTACGGGATGCGAACTTTTTGCGACATGAACAAGACATGTACATATGTTCTCAATTTTCAACCTGGACAGTCAGCAAGAATGCTACATATCACAACGTGGTAAATAATACAAATAAATACATAAAAAGATGCAAAATCAACCAGTAACATATACAATGAAAGTGATTAAGGGTAAGCTTTAAAATTCGGCCTCACAAGCTACTATTGCACTTGCGGCATATCTTAAACAGTTGTTTTGAATCATTGCAATATCCCAAACAAGTTTCTATTCCTTCTTACTTCATATTCTTTACATATACGACGTCAGTTCTATTACATAATGTTATTTGTAAAAAACCCGTGCAACGATATATTATGTAAAATATTCCAAAAGCTGTTTAAGTGTGTTCCTCTTCTTAGGCAATTAACTTCCACTACATAATGTCACATTTGCAAAAAACGAGACTACGTGGTGATGCTATAGAATATTACAAGGGCTTTTTAAGCAAAATTCCAAATCATTACAAGTCAATCAATTACCATTGTAGAAAGGAACATGTTCAATTGTTTACTATCGGATAACATAACCCAATGAGTAAGCAATGAACAAACAATTCATTTGAACAAAATGTAGCATTATACAAAATAACGTACATAGGCAATCACCTTGGATTTGCAGTATCACAACAATCTCTTTGAACCAAGAGATATTAACAGTTCCGGCATACGCACAAGACCTGGAAGTGGGAATTGAACTACCTTGCACAATGAGCCCGGTGTTGTATTCAAGCTTTACATTGCCAAGAAGTACAGGAATATCAAAAGACAAAGGATATGACGGTTCTTGAGACAACAGCAAAGATTATTGGTTGACTTGAGGAGCTGATGGCCGACAACTGTATCTGTTTCGGTTGCATGTAACGACATTGCTGCATTTTTTTCGATTGAAATCACCAAAATTTTGCATATCCAAAACAGCCTAAACAAATATTAGAATCTAAACAGCAATAAGCAAACAGATCCCTTCATAGGGATGTATTGATACCAAAATATTTGCCGATCCGATTTTTAATTTTAAAATTTCCAATTTAATGCACCCCGCTTAAAGAACGGATAGGATACAACAGTACATCATTATGCGTCGGCTACTTTAATTTAGGAACACCATGTAGAAAACTACAACGCCTATTGACACTTGCCGTCTCCTATTTTCAATAATTTCCATTTCCAGTTGCTATCCATAAGGTATATTTTAATTGACGGGTGCTGCCTGTAATATTTTCAATCAGGTTCTGAACACGGTGACAAATTCTCTAAAATTTATTTGAAACCTATTCATTCACAGCTGCAGTTGTAAAATTATAAAAATCAATGACAGCTACTGTTAAAATTTGTAATACAAGCTGTAAATTAACTTGAAAGATTGAAACGCAACTGACACCTGCTGTGTAGTATTTCAGAAGGGCAGCTGCCCAGGTGTAACAAACGCTAGTACACCAAAACACAAAATCAGAAACCAGAGTTTGGACCAACATTATTTATATGACAAAGCATATTTCAAAACCCTAAACACGGGTGTCTACAAGGGTGATAGAAAACAGGGATATATCTCCCCCGGAGGAATGCAATAGTTATATTCAAGAACATGGGCCGATATACGCGTGTCTAAAAATCCCTAAAAAGCGTGAAATGGTATGACAACCTGAATTGCGCCGAAGGTGCATAATTTTTTAATGCGCCCGGCCGATCGGTTCTGTTGGGAACTTCATTTTCTGTCAGGAAAATTCAGTATTTAAATTTTCCAAAATAGTTTTCACAAATTGTGCGCTCAGATTCTGAACTACGATCGAGAAAATACGCAACTGATACCTGCTGTGTAGTATTTCAGAAGGGTAGCTGCCCAGGTGTAACAAACGCTAGTACACCAAAACACAAAACCAGAAACCAGAGTTTGGACCAACATTATTTATATGACAAAGCATATTTCAAAACCCTAAAACACGGGTGTCTACAAGGGTGATAGAAAACAGGGATATATCTCCACCGGAGGGATGCAATAGCTATATTCAAGAACGGGGGGCCCATATACGCGTGTCTAAAAATCCCCAAACAGCATGAAATGGTATGACAACCTGAATTGCGCCGAAGGTGCATAATTTTTTTAATGCGCCCGGCCGATCGGTTCTGTTGGGAACTTCATTTTCTGTCAGGAAAATTCAGTATTTAAATTTTCCAAAATAGATTTCACAAATTGTGCGCTCAGATTCTGAACTACGATCGAGAAAATACGCAACTCATACCTGCTGTGTAGTATTTCAGAAGGGCAGCTGCCCAGGTGTAACAAACGCTAGTACACCAAAACACAAAACCAGAAACCAGAGTTTGGACCAACATTATTTATATGACAAAGCATATTTCAAAACCCTAAAACACGGGTGTCTACAAGGGTGATAGAAAACAGGGATATATCTCCACCGGAGGGATGCAATAGCTATATTCAAGAACGGGGGGCCCATATACGCGTGTCTAAAAATCCCCAAACAGCATGAAATGGTATGACAACCTGAATTGCGCCGAAGGTGCATAATTTTTTTAATGCGCCCGGCCGATCGGTTCTGTTGGGAACTTCATTTTCTGTCAGGAAAATTCAGTATTTAAATTTTCCAAAATAGATTTCACAAATTGTGCGCTCAGATTCTGAACTACGATCGAGAAAATACGCAACTCATACCTGCTGTGTAGTATTTCAGAAGGGCAGCTGCCCAGGTGTAACAAACGCTAGTACACCAAAACACAAAAACCAGAAACCAGAGTTTGGACCAACATTATTTATATGACAAAGCATATTTCAAAACCCTAAACACGGGTGTCTACAAGGGTGATAGAAAACAGGAATATATCTCCCCCGGAGGGATGCAATAGCTATATTCAAGAACGGGGGGCCCATATACGCGTGTCTAAAAATCCCCAAAAAGCGTGAAATGGTATGACAACCTGAATTGCGCCGAAGGTGCATAATTTTTTAATGCGCCCGGCCGATCGGTTCTGTTGGGAACTTCATTTTCTGTCAGGAAAATTCAGTATTTAAATTTTTCAAAATAGTTTTCACAAATTGTGCGCTCAGATTCTGAACTACGATCGAGAAAATGTTTGGTCTTGACATTTCATTTTGGGTTTTCCTTTTATATTTTTAAATTGTGTTTTGATAAAAATGAATTAATATAAGTGCAAAGGAGGCTGCAGCTGTTAGCGGTCGTTGCAATTTTCGAATAGCGGTCTTAAAAGTAAGGTATATGTCCTCCAAACTCTTTCAACTTTAAGGATCCTATGAAGGACGGGGATTGTCGCAACCAAGCCCCCCTGCTAATGCCAAGAACACGTCTAAAGTACTCTGTATATTAAAATAAAAATTGTATGTTTTCCAGAAATGTTTAGTGCTGGGGGAATGAGGCGATAGCCCATCATCCTGCTGAGGGTGTTCTGAACTTGCGAAATGCTTAAGTTGGCAGGCCCCCAAACAATAGTTTTAGGAATGCAAAGTTTTATTTTTAATAGCCCGCGTAAAAAATTCTAGCCATTTTTATTAAACTATATCAATATTTTCTTACATGTTGAAATGGTTGCAGTACACATAAACTGGCAGAACCACGCTTAGTTTTTTAGGACCAATATCAGTAGCGGATCGTTTTTTCGCGGGAGTACAATAGACTAAGTGTAACATTTCAAGCTATTTTCAAGGCTTAGGCTTACGCTTCACTACTAAATATGTGTTTATCCTTACGCTTATGCTTTGAGGCAAACTGTGCTTTCCCGTTACAGTAATAGAGTATAAAGATTGTATACTACTGTTACGAATAGGGACGTGCCGATACCATAATTTATGCCGATGCGGTTAAAACGTATATGTAGAGCTGTACGTAAAAAGTAAGAAAAATATGAACCGACAATATTTGAAGCTTTGCGAAAGTCACATGTCGCACCTAAAGCAGTTCCCAAAAGCAGGTACTTGAGAGTATGAAGATAAATTACGCAGTCCCGGACTTTTCCTAGACAACAAACGCGTTTATTGTTGCAAAGAAATCAAACCAACCTGTTTGAAAATATTGCAGCCAATTTTGCCAACACATTATTCAATTCTTTCTGTAGATCTTGGAGCACTCTTTGCGCTTGTTTACTCAACATTCTTCGCCTCCCCTTGATTTGAACAGTTTTTCTAGCTGCTTGCGAATCTATTGAATGTTGTTCATCAATCTGCATGTCTAAAAATAACTGAATTCAGCGTTTAAAGTTTCTATGCCAATATTTTCAATGTTTGCGTTACAAGTATGTTTTATGACAAGTTTTGTAGCTAACAAAAACGATACTAAAACTGATTTTCGAGCGTTTGAATTGAAAATTTAACAACGAAAAATATCACAGTCGTAACCATGAGTTGAAATTTTGGCTCTTGCACTTTGCTAACATTTAAGGTTCGGGTTAAGACTTAGGCATAGGTAAGCCCCAGGGTGCAATCGGAATTCCGATTCCGATTGCACAAACAATCAGAATCGGAATTTCCACATTTTAATTTTTAGGCGTACTTAATGTGATATGTTGTATAAAAATTATGCACCATTTATCTATTAAATTGTTTTCGATTAGTTAACTTATCAAATAATTTATTGTAGTTTAGCTTTTACAGAGCCAAAAAATGATTGCCAATTTGTGCATGCGACGTTTTTGAGAATGGTTGCCAGCCAACAGACACCCTAATCCAATATTATACTTGTTAATACAAATTATCCGTATAGGCACAAATCTTGTTGTTCCGATTGCAATTTTGATTCCGGTATAAATTTGCTGTTCCGATTCCGAATCGGGTATAATCCAGTTCCCCTGTGTACCCTGGTAAGCCCTTAATTACAATTAACCCTAATAAACGGGGCGCAACCGGAATTCCTGCTCCGATAGGGAAATCTGGTATGTTTCACTATCCGGTTCCCGTAATAAATACGGTATTTTTTCAACGGAATTTTCAGGTATTTTCAAAATTGAAAATTTATTCCATTCGAAATTTTAAGAAAAATTAGAATATTATCCTAACTTATTTTTCTAATATTTATGGTCTGAGATTGTACATGTTGCCAAAATTTTCAATTTGTGTCATACTCCATAATTTATCATACGTTTCAAAGCTACTGCATTTGTTTCAAGATTTGGGTATTCTAAATGGTGTGTATACACACGAGATTTTAATTTTCAATGATGTTCGAGTGCACAGAGGAACAAATGTCTCATAAGTATATAACGCCCCGGTTAGGACAAATACTACAACCGTGTCTTCAAGATTTTATTCAAACAGAAAGCGGTCATGTGTCTCAAAATAGTAACAATCAGTCATTTCCGCGGAGCCGGATTTGAGTTAATTTCTATATATTTAGCAGTACAAACATACACTTTATTAGGATGAGTTATTTATTCGAAATTCTAGGCGAATTTTTTAACTATTCTGAATTAAATTAGAATACTCGCCGTCATTTAATTAACTAAGATTCTCCGAAAGTCATTAAAATACACAGAAGCCGAACTTAGCTTCTGTGGATAGTGAGGATCTGCAAAACGCAAAAACTAGTTAAAAATTTTACTTTGTATTGCTATTAATAATTAACTTATTTCCTATTTTCTTATTAAAAACATTAAAATATGTAGCTTTAAAAATAAATTGTTCGGTAACAAAAATTTTTTGTTTTCCGGTTCCGGCTCCAACATTTTTAAACTCCCGGTTCCGGCATTTTATCATTTCGGCAGCACTCTGTTAATAAGATTAAACAGAAATATTTCCCCACCGAATGCATAGAGTAAAATTTTGTATTGTAATGGGATGCCAGGGATGGGAGCCTCGGTCTTGGTCTCCGTCTCGGTATGTGTCGATGGCAGATCTGATCTCGGTATCGGTCTCGCTTTTTTGAGTCTCTGTGATTTACAACCGAGACCAAGAGTCGAGTATTCAGCAGTGCATGACTGTATTCTTAAAGTAAGTGATGGTTGGTAAATAAAATTTTTCTGTGAAATTATGAAAAACACAAAAAAATTGCTAAAGAAATTATCAGAAATAATTTATTTTGAAAATTTTAATTTTTTTCGGTGATAACCAAAACTTGTCCGCCGCCCTTCACGAGAAGTATATGGCTCCTGCATTACAGTGAATAAAATTCACTGCACAATAATTTAAAAAATACACCACTTTCAATTAGAATGACTAAAAATAATTGTTGAAATCTGACTGCGTTCGCACTTACCAAATTTTCATTCCGTACATATGTTGGAAAATCTTTCAAAATTGGTTCCACATACGTTAACAACACCCTAGTGATAATCTGAAATAAACACAACTATTTTAGCAATTTCAAATAATATTTTCGCAAATTGCAGTAATAACATTTGAACAACTAAAACTTTTGGTCCCAATCCCTGTTTGACAAGGCTAGGCCTTGTCCGCCGCCCTTCACGAGAATTTAATGGCTCCTGCATTACATTGAATAAAATTCACTGCACAATAATTTAAAAAATACACCACTTTTAATTAGAATGACTAAAAATAGTTGTTGAAATCTGACTGCGTTCGCACTTACCAAATTTTCATTCCGTACATATGTTGGAAAATGTTTCAAAATTGGTTCCGCATACGTTAACATCACCTTAGTGATAATCTAAAATAAACACAACTATTTTAACAATTTCAAATAACATTTTCGCAAATTGCAGTAATAACATTTGAACAACTAAAACTTTTGGTCCCAATCCCTGTTTGACAAGGCTAGGCCCGGTTGACTTCGCCTTGCGCACACCAATGCAACTGATATTAAACCACAAAATTAAAGCGAGCTAAAAATTGCCTCTCTTGGTGTTATTTTTCGCTGACGGCGTAAAGGGGGCCAGAATCGATTCCCCATCATATCCATAGAGTAAAACTCTGTATTGTATTTATAGGGCTCTAAATAAATAGTAAAAATAACGGAAATATACAGTGAACAAAATAACGGAAACGGAAAACGGATATTGAAATTCCAAAAGTTTATTTCTCTGCCAACAAAACTGACGCGTCCTAATGTTCGCAGGGCTTTCTAAAATTTTAAAGAAAACAAAATACGGACGCCAGAGATGGGAGCCTCCGTCTCGGTATGTGTCGGTGGCAGATCTGATCTCGGTATCGGTCTCGCTTTTTTGAGTCTCTGTGATTTACAACCGAGACCAAGAGCCGAGTATTCAGCAGTGCATGACTGAAGTAAGTGATGGTTGGTAAATAAAATTTTTCTGTGAAATTATGAAAAACACAAAAAAATTACTAAAGAAATTATCAGAAATAATTTATTTTGAAAATTTTAATTTTTTTCGGTGATAACCAAAACTTGTCCGCCGCCCTTCACGAGAAGTATATGGCTCCTGAATTACATTGAATAAAATTCACTGCACAATAATTTCAAAAATACACCACTTTCAATTAGAATGACTAAAAATAATTGTTGAAATCTGACTGCGTTCGCACTTACCAAATTTTCATTCCGTACATATGTTGGAAAATCTTTCAAAATTGGTTCCACATACGTTAACAACACCCTAGTGATAATCTGAAATAAACACAACTATTTTAGCAATTTCAAATAATATTTTCGCAAATTGCAGTAATAACATTTGAACAACTAAAACTTTTGGTCCCAATCCCTGTTTGACAAGGCTAGGCCTGGTTGACTTCGCCTTGCGCACACCAATGCAACTGATATTAAACCAGAAAATTAAAGCGAGCTAAAAATTGCCTCTCTTGGTGCTCTTGGTGTTATTTTTCGCTGACGGCGTAAAGGGGGCCAGAATCGATTCCCCATCATATCCATAGAGTAAAACTCTGTATTGTATTTATAGGGCTCTAAATAAATAGTAAAAATAACGGAAATAAACAGTGAACAAAATAACGGAAACGGAAAACGGATATTAAAATTCCAAAAGTTTATTTCTCTGCCAACAAAACTGACGCGTCCAAATGTTCTCATGGCTTTCTAAAATTTAAAAGAAAACAAAATACGGACGCCAGGGATGGGAGCCTCGGACTTGGTCTCGGTCTCGGCATGTGTCGGTGGCAGATCTCGGTATCGGTCTCGCTTTTTTGAGTCTCTGTGTTCTACAACCGAGACTAAGAGTCCACAATTCAGCATTGTACGACTGTATTCTTGAAGTAAGTGATGGTTGGTAAATAAAATTTCTTTGTAAAAATATGAATTTTCGGAAAAGCACAAAAAACCACGAAAAGCGCAAAAAATTACGAAAAACACAAAATATTGCTAAAGAAAGTATCAGAAATAACTCATTCCGAAAATTTTATTTTTTTTCGGTGATGACCAAAACTTGTCCGCCGCCCTTCACGAGAATTATTATGGCTCCTGCATTACACTGAAATAAAATTCACTGCACAATAATTTAAAAAAATACACCACCTTCATTTAGAATGACAGTAGAGGAAAAATGGGGGTTTTGGCACACTTTTGCACTAGTTGGCACTATCCCAGCTTAAGTTGGCACAGTTCCAACTAGTGCAATAATTATAAAGGTCAAATTTTGGTAAATTTTGCGTAAGTGGGACAAGCAAGTTCCATTTGCGTAAATAGTCTTCGTTTAAATATACAAGTATAAAAGGGCTGACATTCGTAACTCTATTCAGTTTTCAAATTTTTGTTTATTTAAACGACGCATGGATTCATCAGAGCTCAAGCTAGTTAAACCACCCTTTGCACCACTGGAACGCTATGTTATCAGTGGTGATGACAACTCTACCGCGTTTGTGTTCTTTAACAGCGGTTGGAGTTGTCTGTCAAACTTTCGGGCATCACCAATGAAAATCAATGGCGTAAAGTACCGAAGTGTGCAGCAGTACCTAGAAGCGCAAAAGGCATTGTTTATTGGGCGGGTTGATTTGTACAATGTAATAATACAAACGTTCTCTCCGAGAAAATGTTTCGCAACCTATTTAAAAATTGCGCTGACAGCAAAATTTCAGCATCATGCCGAGATGCGAAAAACGTTTTTAGACACCAAACAGGCGCTTCTAGTGTTCGCAACCTCATTAGATATGATGGATCCGCAATCTGCTTTTCCGAAAAAAGTATGTAAAATTTACACAAAGCGGATTATCAAAAAGGCGAAAAACTTGCTGCGCGCCTGTATGTGTTGCTGTAAATTCATTGTTTGCATGAACGCAATTCCCTGATTCACTAATGTTAACGTTTGTTTCAGTATCCTGGGCACTATATGCTTGGCGTGCTTCTAATGGAACTACGAGAGCAATTTGTGAAAAAGACAGTCGAGGTCAAAGATGACAAATCTGTCAGACCAGAACAAGCTGAGTTGCCATCAGATTTAGAATTCGTATGAAATATAAATGCTGCACAAAATACAAACTCATTGTTTTAATATGTTAATTATTGTGCTTAATACAAATGAAAGTTTCGAATAAATTAAACAGTATACTTGAGTCTATTTATTACAATCCTAGTTTGCCAGCATCGTTCACGAACGCGAACAAGCTCTGGCTAGCCGCACGAAAGCAGTTACCGTTGCTTAAGTGTTCTCAAGTAAAACATTGGCTAGCACCGCAAGTTGTGCATCAGTTGCACTAAAGAAAATCTCGTCGCCATGCCACTGCAACGATTAAAGTTCAGCGACCTAATCAATAATCGGCTATAGACTTGATGTTGGTTCGAAAAGCTAAGCGTTACAATAAGAATTACCAGTATATCTTAATTACAATAGATCTTTTCAGTAGAAAAGCTTTCGTTGAACCGTTAAAAAATAAGTATTCTAAAACTGTTACCGATGCTTTCGTAACGATCCTAAAGCGTTCGGCCGAGGTTCCTAAAGTTATTCGCTCAGACTACGGAACAGAATTCAAACGCACATTTAAAACGCTTCTAATGTCACGTGACATCAAAAATTTCTGGGCTAACAATGCATACAAAGCTAACTATGCAGAGCGCTTTATTAGAACTTTACGCGGCAAAATTTTAAAGTATCTAACTCACACCAATAAACTGCGTTATATTGATGCTCTGCAAAAACTAGTTCAATCATACAACGACACCGTGCACCGCAGCATAGGAACAACGCCTATCGAAACTGCTAAATGTAAGTTTCCTATTTGCTCGTTGATGCACGAGCCGAAACGCCAGATATTATGCGTTTGCGGACAGGCATTTTTCCCGACGAAATAACGTTCACATTTGTTACAGCTGCTTAGCAGCGATGTGTCTGTAAAAATATAAATGGTGGGCACAATTTGGTACACACGCATTGCAACGATTGTTTGAATTACTATCAATTCATCGCCACTTGCTTGTTATTCCAAGTGTAATGAAACGGTTGCGGCTTAATAAGCATCTGTTACACGTTTTGTGTTATGGAACGGCATATTTAAGAAAAACTATTGTTAAACATTCAATACCAGACGTCATATTAACACTTGCTGAGTGCATATACAACATTTTGCGAGGCGTTCCAATTGAGTGAAAAACGCAAAAAGCGCCTCAAACGATATCGCGTGCTGTGTCGCAAAATTATTGATCCAACAACTTCAGTCGTTCAAAAGAAGCGAGTAGTATTGCAACGAGGCGGTTCGCTTATTCCACTTGTTCTTAAGCCTGTTTTAATCGCTTTACCATGGCTGCAAAGAAAATGACTTTATTGCCCGTTGAACTGGTCGACAATCTGCACCGGCAACAGCAAATTGAAACACTATCAGAGACTAGCGTAAAATTATCGCTGGACAAAGAAATGGAAGCAATATTAGCAAGCACAGATTTACCAATAAACTCAAAACTCAACTTGTACAACCAAACGTTGCAAAAATATCTTCAGTTACACAAAAAACAAAAAGTGTATTGTCAACGTCAAAAACAACGACGACAAGTGTTTTCAGTGGGCTATGCTATCGGCGCTACATCCAGTTGATCGTAAT
>JASANG010003112.1:0-21775 GCA_030248215.1 Enoplolaimus lenunculus
GGATAGCGCCAAAGAGACCTAAGGGGCCATGCCCAACCCGCTTTGAAACCAGTTTAATTAAATGTCCGAGCATCAAAAAAGCAGAACACGAAACTGATTGTGGCGAAATAGCAACGGATTGCATCCAAATATATATGATACATAATTAACATGCTGAACAAATAGCTAATTTTCCGCAAATGAATATAGTGATGTGATCATTAAACTTCAAGGTTTACGCATTCTTTGCGAGTTTCAATCAAGCATTTGAGATCGTTTCACTGGCAGACTGGGGAACGGGGCAATTAGAGACTGGTAGTCTCAGGCGTATTTTTGGACTTACGCGCAGACTTAGTAGGCACGGCCGTATAATTAAAATTATCCAAACAATTAACACAATTATTGAAATACTCGAATATTGCTCCAATAAACTACAATTAACTAAAAATGACTAATTTCACCTTATCTCAAATGAAATTGGCCAAATTTTAACCCACCAAGGCGTACCCAATCCACAATAGACACTTGGATACAGATTTTTTCGTAGCCTAAGCCAAGCAAAAAATAGTCTAAAGTTTACGCTTATTCTATTCCAGTCCCACAGGAAAACGTAAAGTTTACGCTTATTCTATTCCAGTCCCACAGGAAAACGTTCCGCCCTGTTCTGTTTATGAGCCAAAACGTATCTAACACGAGGCCAAATTTATTTCGGCATTCCCTCTTATTGCAGCGAATAAAATTTGAATAACCTACGTAAGTCCTACATAGTATTTTAAGCTTTCGTTTAGCCTAATCAAATTTTTCATCGCAGAGAGGGGATGGGTAGTCGATCCTGTTCCGGTGTCCACCCTGTGGTCGTCGTTGGCTTTTTCACGCAAGCATGTACCAAGTCGTGTTTGAAAACTATAAGGGTTGCGCTATAGTGGTCGGACGCCGCCGCACGCCACCGGGCACCAAAAATATTTTGCTAATATTTTTGTTAGCAACGCATAGCATCAACGCGCCGGTGTCCAGCACAGTGAAGTATAGCGAAACATTGGTTTGGACATCAGAACATTTGAAAACTTTCAATATGAGCTTGTTTTTATTCGGTTTCCTAAAATGGTTCATCTGAAATTTACACTTGTATATTAGTATTAAGTCGATACTGTAGGAAAGTATTTACAATTCGGCCGGCAGCAAAAAGGAGCCAAACAAGCTCAGCCTCTTTCCTGGAAAAACTTTAGCCCCAATGTATAGCATAGGGGCTTCCAGATTTACACGTTGGAAAACTTATTATTAGGAGTGCAGCGAAGCCACTCCTGTATGACGGCCAAATTTTCCGCTGATTTGGTAGGAAAATTAAAAAATTTTAATGCCTAGGTTTTACCCTGGGTTGGTAGGGAAAATCTGAAGCATAGGTTTTGGTTGGAAAACGGGAAAAGGGAAAATTCGAATGCCTAGATTTCCCCCGGGTTGGTAGGGTTAATCTGAACCATAGGTTTTGGTGGGAAAACGGGAAAGGTGGAAAATTTTAATGCCAAGATTTTCCCCTGGGTTGGTAGAGAAAATCAGAAGCATAGGTTTTGGTTGGAAAACGGGAAAAGTGGAAAATTGAAATGCCTAGATATTTTCTTGGTTAGTAAGAAATATCTGAAGCAAAGGTTTTGGTTGAAAAGCGGGAAAAGTGGAAAATTCAATCGTAGGGCATAGGTTTTGGTTGGAAAACAGGAAAAGTGGAAAATTTTAATGCCTAGATTTTACCTTGGGTTGTTAGGGAAAATCTGAAGCATAGGTTTTGGTTGGAAAACGGGAAAAGTGGAAAATTCTAATGCCTAGATTTTTACCCTGGGTTGGTAGGGAAAATCTGAAGCATAGGTTTTGGTTGGAAAACGGGAAGAGTGTAAAATTGAAATGCCTAGATATTTTCTTGGTTAAGAGAAATCTAAAGCAATGGTTGGAAAACGGGAAAAGTGGAAAAGTGGAAAATTCAAGCGTAGGGCATAGGTTTTGGTTGGAAAACGGGAAAAGTGGAAAATTCTATGCCTAGATTTTTCCCTGGGTTGGTAGGGAAAGTGTGAAGTATAGGTTTTGATTGGAAAACGGGAAAAGTATGGAAAATTCCAATGCCTAGATTTTTATCCTGGGTTGGTAGGGAAAATCTGAAGCAAAGGTTTCGGTTAGAAAACGGGAAAAGTGGAAAATTCAAGCGTAAGGCATAGGTTTTGGTTGAAAACGGGAAAATGGAAAATTCTAATGCCTAGAGTTTTTCCTTGGATTGGTAGGGAAAATCTGAAGCATAAGTTTTGGTTGGAAAACGGAAAAGTGGAAAATTTAAAGGCCTAGATTTACCTTAGGTTGGTAGCGAAAATATGAAGCATAGGTTTTGGTTGGAAAATGGGAAAAATGGAAAATTTAAACGCCTAGATTTACCCTGGGTTGGTAGGGAAAATGTGAAGTATAGGGTTCGTTTGGAAAACGGGAAAAGTGAAAAATTTAAACGTCTAAATTTACCCTGGGTTGGTAGGAAAAATCTGAAGCATACGTTTTGTGGCATATATAATATAGAATATATTATATATATTTATATATTATATAAATAAATAATGTATATATTATATTATATATTTATATATAAATACATAATATATAATCGTATTTAATTTGCAAACTTCAAGTTAATTAAGTCAGCGACGACCAAATTTGATATATTTATGTTCCCTCGGCATTCCGTCCACTAGCCAACGTCTTTAAAACAAATTAAACAATTTTACAACCTTAAGGCGTCACTCATGCTCTGCTCATTTAGGTTTGACTGTGTAAGATTTTGTTCATTGGACTGTTCCGCTTCGCGGTTTCTTGTTTTGACCAGTGTCGAAATATATTGCCTGTTGAGTGTGTAGGATGCAACCGGAGGTGAAATATGCCAGATCCGGAGCCGGAAGTCAACAAAAGTAGCCGGAACTGGAGATGATGCCGCAGGTGACGTGAAATCAGGTCGGTAAAATGATATTTAACTTGTTAATTTTAGCAAATATCTGCTATGTTTTGTTAAATCGTTCCATTGCAATTTTCTACTTTCCCATTTTCCAAACAAAACCTATGCTTCAGATTTTCCCTTCCAACCCATGGTAAATTTAGGCGTTTGACCTCTTCTCACATTGAGTTGCCTGTAGGCAACTCAGCGCAGTGTATATACGTTAAACAGTACATATCGCACCGTGAACAATTGCAACACGTATACATAGTACTAAATTACCACAAGACGTGAGAGCCCCCTCGAGCTCGAGCGTCAAGCTCCTATAGCTGAGTGGTGATGGTATACGCCTCCCACTCCAGTCACTGGAGTTCGAATCTTAGCATAAAAGTAAGTCTCAGGGGAAATAGAAAATATTCATGTGAGAAAGGGTTAAATTTTCCACTTTTCCCGTTTTCCAACGTAAACCTATGCTTCAAATTTTCCCTACCAACCTAGGAATAATCTAAGTGTATAAATTTTCCACTTTTCCCGTTTTCCAAACGAACTTTACACTACTGATTTTCCCTACCGAACCAGGGAATATGCAGGCTTTAGAATTTTCCACTTTTCCACAGCAAAACCTATGCCCGTGATTTTTCCTACCAACCAGTGAAAAATCCAGTCGTCATACAAGAGTGGCTGCTATGCACTCCTGGTCATAAGTTTTCCACCCTGGAAAAGTGGAAGCCCCTGATCTATACATGGGCCACTGCCCCCAATGCAACCGCACACCACATGATACAGAGTATCTGTTCAACTGCTCAAAAAACACTACCAGCATCACTGTGGAAAGTCTGTGGACGGACCATCCAGCCGCTGCAGCGTTCCTCAAGCTCTGACTCGAACACTGACGTTGGCAACAAACAACAACAAGTACCAACATTATGTTTACAGAACCTGTAACTGCCTAGCTAGTGTTTTAACAAACTGTTATAACTACAATTTACACGGTGACCGTAAGAGAAACAAATGCGTAAGTTAGGTTAATGTCATTAGTTGGTTAGGTCAGGATACATGACCATAGACAAGCATACACATTAAAATGTCAGCACGTAATACACCTTGCGTAGTAGCTACACGGCACACAGTTTAGTACACTGATAAACAACGCACATAATAAGCTGTAAGATTATTGCGGTCTTGTGGGCAATGTATGTAAGTGTTATGTTAGTGCAAAGTAGCTAAAACGATTGACCACTACTCAATTTGAACCAGCGACCATTGGCTAACTGGAATAACGCTTTTATTAAACGAGTTATCGAAGCACTGCTAAAATTACTTGTATTAGCTATTATATCGTTGTTTACCAATGTACTCCGCTGTATACTGCGTAGCTAGCTACTATCCAATGTGTGAAACTTGTTGACTTTTTATGTGTTTACTATTTTTTGGGTATTCCGTCGTGCTATATTCGACAATAGTTAACAAGTGGTTGAAGTGAATTTTACATAATTTTTTGTCCAAGATAAAGAGTTTAAAAAATGAAATGAAACGGATTTATACAAAATCTGTTACCGATGTGCATGCATGAGCGTAAGCTTTTTTGCCTCCATTTTATGTATTCGCGTGTCACATCCCCCGGTTTTTCTGCAAACTGGCCCGTGACCACCAACTTAGATATATTGTGTTCTAGCGCGGCGGTTTACCATTACCCTCACATTTATATATCAAGAACTTCAAGTATTAATACACTGGAGTAAAAATGAAAAATTCAAGCTAACAATTATTTTTAACCAAGCGAAAGTAAAATATACGTCTTAGTTCTAATTTAGAGTTCTGAGAGCTTGGTGTGACCCTAGTTACTGCTTCTGCACATGAAGGCACGTCGTATTTGTAAGCATTTTATAGATGCGCTACATCAGCACGAGGCTTTATTTGTTTCCTGTGTTGTTAAGTTTGCATTATTGTGTATTAGAGATGCCTCGGGGCCTGGCCCTGGCACCGGGCTCTCGGCAAACCCGTTATATTCCGGGCCCTAACCAAGGCCAGTTTTTTATACAATCCGTAATTGATTGGTTGGAAAAACAATGCTATCACGCTCGGTTCTCGTTTGAAACTATGAAAATCATAAGAAATTACTGTACATGAATTTTTTATTATTTTCCCAGGGTTTGTTGTACACACTACACAATATATGGATTACTAATTTTCCCACTGTTAGCCGCAATATATATACGTATTACGTATACGTATATAACGTAGCTCCTGTTGATAGTTACCTTACGCGTTCTAGCTTGGCCTCAGTTGGTACCGGCTCCGGTCCGGCCCTGGGAAAAACGGCCCCAGGGCAACTCTATTGTGTATATGTGTTCTTGGAAACATTTAATTTCTGCAATTGTAATTTATTATAGTTATGAACAATTTGTTTCACAGTTGTTGTGGTAGTTCGGTATAAACCTATATGATGCGGTTTTATTTCTTCACATGGAACCATGTTTAGCATATACAGCGGGATATTTTTCATGTGGGTAGTGTTATCACGTCAACGCTATGTTCTAACAAGTAAGTTGATTTTTTAATTTTTTTTGTGGTCGCTCTCGCTACTATATTGTTTTTATCTCTCTGTGATTGCCCGTAAGGTGTGACAGTTTGTTGTTCAACTTTACAGAATATAGGTACACTAGGTGGAACTGCCAGCAATCAGGCGATTGGTATTTTGAAACGAATCTTTCAAGAGTTCCTCAGGCAGTTTCTGTTTTACAATTGGAACTGATTTATTTTGTGTATGGCGTAATGGCTTGTACGTTTCAGGGATGTGCGGCCTCGGCCTCGGCAAGCCACGGTGTATAGCTGGTCTTGGTCTCGGCCAATCTCGGTATTCGGCTGGTCTCGGTCTCGCTTTCCTGAGTCTCTGTTGGTTTCAATCAGAGACCAAAAGAAATAACAAGTTTTCGTTTTTCTGCTCGATGTTTACAATAAACGGATGTCAATTGTATTTGAAAATTATTAGATGTTAATTTCTCGCTGTTTTTAGCAATCATAATTATTATATTGCAGTCTACTATTTTTAGAACCTCATTCTATCCATGGTTTCAGCAATATATTCAGCAAATGGTAATATTTGTTTCCCTCAATATAATACGGTAAGCTTGAAAATAAGGCTGTACAAAAATATATTTACACACGAAAAAACTTTCAAATAAAATTTTTCAAAAATTGACTGATACCGAAACCTGAAGTTTCCGTCCGGTCTCGGTAGTTTGTCTCGGTCTTGGGTCTCGGTTTTTGACCAAAAATGTACATCCTTGGCACGTTTCCGTTGTTTTTGCCCTTTAGCGGTTTTTATATATCCCCGTGTAATGTAGCGCTTCAATTGCTGATTGCGTTTTGCTATGCTTCCAGGCGGTCAAGATGACACGGTCTCGTTTCAATTGATTAAAGAGCTGCATGAACATATTGACAATGATGGTTCAGGAACTGTTGACATGAAGGAAACTCATGGAGTACGTGTGTTTGAGCATGCAATGCTGAAATGAGCATAACAGGATGTGTCACTGCGGTTTGTTTTATCTTATTAAATCTGCTCGTATGAAACAACACCGGACTACGGTATAAAGATTTGTTTTATTTTGTGTTTATAAATTAGAGCTAAAAAATAAACTGACATACATATATTTATATATTTATATAATACAAAATATATGAATATAGCACAGAAATAGACATTTATGTACCTACACAGTCGTCAGTCGTACGATGTATAGTATTGTGATCGTTACATACTGGTTCGATGACAAGTTAGATTAACTACATACTAATTATTTAGTAACTTCCTTCAGTTTGTAACAGGGAAATTAATGGTTTCTGATAAACAAATTGTGTCAAGTCGGCAAAATGAGCTTCATCGAAACGACGATCAGATCACTGTGGACGAATTATGGTTTAAATGGATCAATTCAAGAGGTTTACAATTTTTATTTATGCTTATATAATTAACGAGCTGATATGTTCGTTTTTGGAGTCTATGGTTAAAATTTGTTCAAACGTGCTGCTTAATTTTTATATGTTAACCTAATCATATCGCAATAGCACTACGTACCTTGAGTGATGACTCTGAAATATTATGGATAAATTAAAAAACTATGCTGCAAATTGACTGTTCAGTTTATAGTAGTGTAACATTTGCTAAACTAATTTCCAGTCCACTTGTATTCGCATCGATGTGGTATTGTGCAAATGTTCAAATGTATATTATGTCATAGCTTATATTCCAGAGCATGATTGGCTAACAAGTGATGTTGTAAAATGGGTTAACGACGTTGTTGGTTTGCCAGAGTATGCAAACAATTTCCATCAGTCGGGGTTCATTGGTAAAGACCTACCCAGGTATTGTTTCTTAATGACCACTCTACAGCAGATTAGCACAGAGGCTGTGACTTTGCTGATGGTCTCAGAATCTTGAAAATTCCAGTGACTTGCATGATATCGGTCTTGTTAATGCACACAAACGATGAAAGTTACACCGTGCTATGCTTGTGTTTTTCCGTGTGCTATTGTTTGAATGGTTATCTCACTTAAAATCATTGTTCATAATAATGTAATAATTGAATTTTCATTTTGCGAATTTTTGTTAAGTTTAATTGACAACATTGCATTTGAGTTCTCTGTGCATTCAAGTTAGTGTGTGTCTTGCGGTTTATTTCTTTAATTAGGCAGGAAAATATAGTAGTCCTGTTATATAATTGCTGTTCGTATTTTTAGATTGGCGGGAGAAAACACAAAATTCATGGCAACGTCGCTAAAAATAACAAACCCGACACACCGAAAGAAACTTCAGATTCGTGCCATGGATTTGGTATTGTTTGGAATGCACGGTATGACTTACTTTTTGGACTTATATTTCAGTTTCTTTGCTTACGTTCTTGCAACTGATTTTAAAGAACTGTGGTTGCTACCTTATCAGTCACTCAAGTGTTGTGCAATGTTTGTAATGCCTAAGTTAGTTTTGATTAAATATACTGGTCTCAGAACAACTTTAGCATAGACGCTGAGATGTTTCGTCATTTCTCAACAAATGCTAAAACTGTAATTTCTCGCACTAGGTGATGATGAACAGTGCTTATCATTTAGTCATTTTGTTTGACATAGAGATGATCAGTATTATAGCTACATTCACTGCGAAGTTATTTTTGGGAGTTTAAAGTTTTTTGTTACGTTTGGTTTTCCCGCCGCACTATATTAACACAAAAATACGTTATGTATAGCGCAACCACAGTTTCGGCAACATTGTGTTACGTTACAGGTGTATGTCGAATTTCTGAGTTTCACACGGATAACACGTTTTTCTTGTGTTGAAACTCGAGTTTACTAACAGAGCAGCTAAACAACTGCGATATGATCATTTGAGTCCTTACTTCTGCATTGTTGAAGGTGTGGGGCGGCAGTGCATCGGTTTTCTTAAGTACAGTCCAATCAAAACTAAACCTTGGTGTGACTGTGGGCTAGGCATGCGTATTTTATCTCATGTAATCTTTCGGTAAGCACTAATATAAGTTTGGCATTTTCAGTTTGTATTGGACAGTTTCATTTTGTATTTAATCAAACTTTCAAATTATTTGCAGCAGGCTTCGTGTATTTCAGAAATTGCCCCAGAAGATTCGGAAGCATTTGAAGCGATTAAAGAACTGCATCGACAGATGGACGATGATCATTCAGGAAGTGTTGATTTGAATGAATCGATTGATGTACGTTTGCTTTCGAGAAGGATGTGCACTCACTTTATGTCAGGCTGCAACCGGAATTCCGATTCTGATTGCACAATCAATCGGTACCGGAATTTTAACATTTTATGCGGTGTTCACGTTATAACAGGGGCAGCCCGGAGCACGTTTAGTCTATGTTGATTTGACGTCAATATAAAATTTTGTGATCTGAATAACGGTTATGTAGACAAAATGAGAATGTCATATGTCATTGGCTTGCAAATCCCATATCTCCAGTAATCATCGTATACAAACAGCAATAAGTCACATGATACCACGGGACATTAATGGGAATATCATATGATATCTCGAAATTCTACCGAATATCACATGATGTTATGCAGGGCAATGTAATTTGTGCGCACGAATAATATGATAAAACGTCAGATAATGTTACTTTGAGTGATTTCAAATGCTGAATTAGCTTCTATTTTTCTATTTCCGGCGGAAATTTTGCCTAAATAAATTTGTTAGTACAAATAATTCAAACTTTAAATTTTAGTATCATATGATATTCCACAGGACATTCAGACTAGGTTACAACAACCTTGCAAACATTTTCAAACATGTCACATGATACTGAAGAGCAATATTTTGAATATCGTATGATATTGCAGTGCAAACAGTGAATGTCACATCCGGATAGCAGACAAGTCAATTTTTTTTCAAATTGATGCGGATTAACATGTAGACAAAGTGTTACCCGGTATTCTAGTAAGAAAAAAATGTGTTTCAGGTTGCCCCAGTTTTCCTTGTTGTAATAACTTGCAAAAAAATTTGTATCATTTGTCCATTCAATTGATTTCGAGGAGTTAACTTATCAATAATTGATTGTAGTTTAGCTTTACAGAACCAAAAAAATGATTGTCAATTTGTTCATGCGAAGGTTTTGAGAATTGTTGCCAGCCAAGAGATACTCTAAATCAGTATTATACTTGTTAATACAAATTATTCGTACAATCACAAAATTTGTAGTTCTGATTCTGATTCTGGGATAAATTTGATGTTTCGATTCCGGTATAATACAGTTCCGCTTTGTGCCCTGCTTTATGTACATTTGTTTTCGAGAAGGATTATTTATTAGACAATAGATATTTATAAGAACGGCTGTAATACACTAACTTTATTTGTGCCTTTCAATATTTAAACTTTTATTGGCTTTGGTTCTTTGCTTAAAGCTGTTTTTTCAATTAACATATTTGCAAGAAACATATGTGAAAAGTTTGAATTTATTTAACTATTAATCAGAACTGGGAGAGAGAACTTTACGTTGATGGAGATGCACCATTTTTTTGTACATTTGAATACAAATAAAAACGTGCAATACAAGAATTTACTGATTACTGTGTCGTTCGTTAATTGTAGTTTGTGCAAGACGAGTTGCATCTTAGTGGCAAAACGGCATCAAAGCGACAGAAAGCATTTCATCACGACGACAGCCAGATTACTATTGAGGAGATGTGGCTACGTTGGAAAAATTCTAGAGGTGATTATTGGCAGACTTTTTAAAAAATTCTTTTGTATTTCCTGTATCTGATTAAATAGCGATTTATCGGTTTTGGAGCCATTAAATTTTTGTATATTTTCTGAGAGAAAATATTGTACAATTATTTGCTAAAAGGTTTCTAAAGCCTGGTTTGTATTGCAGAATAATGCGTGCCATGGATTTGGTATTGTTTGGAATGCACGGTATGACTTACTTTTTGGACTTATATTTCAGTTTCTTTGCTTACGTTCTTGCAACTGATTTTAAAGAACTGTGGTTGCTACCTTATCAGTCACTCAAGTGTTGTGCAATGTTTGTAATGCCTAAGTTAGTTTTGATTAAAAATACTGGTCTCAGAACAACTTTAGCATAGACGCTGAGATGTTTCGTCATTTCTCAACCAATGCTAAAACTGTAATTTCTCTCACTAGGTGATGATGAAGAGTGCTTATTATCTAGTCATTTTGTTTGACATAGAGATGATCAGTATTATAGCTACATTCACTGCGAACGTATTTATGGGAGTTTAAAAAATTTTGTTACGGCGGGTTTTCCCGCCGCACTATATTAACACAAAAATACGTAATGTATAGCGCAACCAATTGGCATGTTCATTTTGTATTGGACAGTATCATTTTGTATTTAATTAAACTTTCAAATTATTTGCAGCAGGCTTCGTGTATTTCAGAAATTGCCCCAGAAGATTCGGAAGCATTTGAAGCGATTAAAGAACTGCATCGACAGATGGACGATGATCATTCAGGAAGTGTTGATTTAAATGAATCGATTGATGTACGTTTGTTTTCGAGAAGAATGTGTATTAGTATCATAGATATTTATAAGAACTGCCGTAATCCACTCACTTTATTTCAGGCTTCAATTGAAATCCGATCTAACTAGCAAAAAATTTTGTGTCATTTGTCTATTAAATTAATTTCGAGTAGTCAACTCATCAATAATTGATTGTAGTTTAGCTTTACAGAACCAAAAATGATTGTTAATTTGTTCATGCGAAGTTTTTGAGAATTGTTGCCAGCCAACAGTCACCCTAAATCAGTATTATACTTGTTAATATAAATTATCCGTACAATTACAAAATTTGTAGTTCTGATCACGATTCCGGTATAAATTTGATGTTCCGATTCCTGATTCCGGTATAATTCAGTTCCGCTTTGCACCCTGCTTTATGTACATTTGTTTTCGAGAAGGATATGTATTAGACGACAGTAGATATTTTTAAGTACGGTTGTAATGCATACACTTTATTTCTGCTGTTCAATATTTAAACTTTGATTGGCTTTGGTTGTTTGCTGAAAGCTGTTTTTCTATTAACATATTTCCAAGAATAAAACGTGCAATACAAAAATTTACTGATTACTGGTGCAAACGTTTAGTTCGTTCGTTTTGAAATATGTTTGTAGGTAAGTACTGTATGCACGATATAATGTCGTTCGATAATTTGTAGTTTGTGCAAGACGAGTTGCATCTTAGTGGCAAAACGGCATCAAGGCGGCAGAAAGCATTACATTACGACGACAGCCAGATTACTATTGAGGAGATGTGGCTACGTTGGAAAAATTCTAAAGGTGATTATGGGCAGAGTTTTTAAAAAATTGTTTTGTATTTCCTGTATCTGATTAAATAACGATTTATCGGTTTTCGATCCATTAAATTTTTGTTTGTATATTTTCTGAGAGAAAATATTGTACAATTTGCTAAAAGGTTTGTGAAGCCTGGTTTGTATTGCAGAATGGTAATTAGTTTTTACCGTTTCACTTATGTGTAGTGCACATTTTAAACTAGAGAGTATGCAAATTATGGGTCATCCACGTTAAAATGCACGCGCCGATGTAATAAATGGTCCACCCACCCCATTTGGAATAGCATCGAAATACACATCCTAGCTGGAGGCAAGGTACAGTTTCATAGCTGTACTTAGATAGTGGTGATTGTCTAAACTCTGTCAGAAGGGAGTCTGGAGGAATACATGTTGTTTGTAGGATGTCGGGACATTACGATAGTGCACGCAACGCATATAAAAACACAAGCAGTGCACACATATTCACGCGCATCATTCAACACAAAAAACAGAGTCCCTTCCGAGGGACGATGGACAATAACAGTTCCTGATAAGGATGTCAGGACAAGTAAATATTTATGCCTAGAGCATATTCATTGTCTAAAAGTTCAGACAATGACATACTGACATATCACGCAGTGTATAAAGAGAGTGGGTAGGGACAACACGGGCACCCAAAAGGGAGAGACATATTTTACATATGTGCATGCATTTTAACGTGGATGACCCATTAAAATCATTGTTCTGAATTTCATTGTATACCTGTTAGCGTTGCGCTGTCAGATATAGTTTGAAATGTTTAATTCAGAATATACGTGGACTTCAAATGACGTTGCCTATTGGGTATCGAATACCGTTGGTTTACCACGGTATGGCGACATTGTGAAGCAGCAAAATATTACTGGACATTATATTCCAAGGTAATTTTGTAAACGTCAAACTTCACTTTTATTCAGTTCACTTTTATTCAGTTCTTTTTTAGTGAAATGCTCGGTAATATTTAAACTATGGTGTATTGACGCCGCAAATTTAGTTTTATCTGCTTCATTTTAAAATGGTGGTAGATGTTGAAACGAATAATGTACGAATCAAAAATTTTAGCATGTTTAACGTATGTTCTTATTACAAAATTAGTTTCGATAACAACCTGGGTAACTGTTTATTATTTGGCTATCCGTGCTAAAGCTACATTGCTTTAGTTTGATGTTTTCGAGCTACATTTCCGACCAGAATTAAGTGCTCAATTCTCATGGCAGACGCTTCTGCTTGCGTGTACATCGTTTGCGTTTGTGTCTGCGTTTGGCCTCAAATGTTCCTAGTATAAGCATTATTGACATGTATTTGATATAAAATACATAGGTACTAAATGAAATAACCTGGTGTTGCATGCGTCCATGGTTGACAATTCGGTGTCTGCATTTGCTTATTCATGCGCCTGCGACCGCGTGCGTCTGTGGGTGCAGATATTTCTGGCCATAACTGTCACAATGATATGTTGAATGTAAGCGCTTCTTTGTGAATACACAATAGTAGTATTTGGTCTTTTCGATTTTAGATTATCAAGCCAAAATACAAGCTTTATGGTGACGACGTTAAAGGTACTGAATCCTGCTCACCGAAAGAAACTGCAAGTTCGCTCGATGGATTTAGTGCTTTTTGGTTTTCAGGGTAATTGCGCTTATTCATGTTTTACTAAATTGTTCTCGTAACAAGTGCTTACAGACTCGCTTTAGTAACAGATAAATCAATTTTTAGATTTAATTTGTAAAAGAAATGTTTGTCTTCAAATTACATTAATCGGTTAAATACATATAAAATTGTACTCCAGTTGTGTGAGAATTTGGTTTAATATGAATGGCGCCCAAATTGTATTTATAATTCCAATTGGTGATGCTTGTCTTCTTGTTTTAGAAACGTACTCATATTGGAAAGATGTAATGCTCGCAACCCTAATTTTGTGCTCAGTCATTGGTTATTGGTTTTTGTCTCGTCAAAAGCGTTTAGCTGAAATAGAAGTCCGGAAATTGGCTGCAAAAATGGAAGATCTGGCCAGGGCAGAGAATGAATTGAAGGAGTAAGACAAAATTAGAATCATACACCTTGAGTTTTGTTTTTTGTCGCTAAGGTCTTACAGTGCGCACGGTTTTCTTGTCTTATAACTGTAGATTTATAATATGTCAATAAGTACACAAACTTTTGTGGTACACCAAAACGTGACGTGGTTACGAAAACAGTTGCTACGTAGGTTAGATGCGTAAAATATTAAGTCGATTTTTACATAGTCGAAGGTTCTTATTAAATTTGTAGAAATGATTAAACTAGAAATACACCTTTGCGATACTGAGATCTAATGCCTATTTTAAATATTTTGAAACAGAATGGGTAGTGGTCGTGGAAAAATGCTGCATTCAGAATCGGTGGAGTCGATGGAAGCTTCTACAGCAGAAGTTAACAGGGTAGGTAACAACCAAACATGTTACTAAGGTTACATTTTTATTCTCATTTGCGGAGTTAGCTATGTAGCTTAATGCTACTAGGGTACAGCAAGAAGTCTCCTGTGGCTCCATTAGATTTTTTGACGTAATTTTGACGATTTCGAAGTCGTTTTTAATCAGTCTGTGTACTGTTATTTATTTTGAAACATTGCAATAATTGTACATTTTGTTTCTATAGCACACGTTAAGTACTGTGCTCCGTGGTTTACAAATTACATCTGGTTCATGTTTATTAGTATTTGTTTATAGCTGAAAGAACGTTTAGCGGCAGCGTATCAGCAGCTTGAAATCCAAGGCTCATGTACAGTTCCCGTTGCGTTGCAGCCTTTGTTGCGTCAGTGTTTTGAAGTAGAAGTCGAATCACTTGAACGACAGAAAAAAGAAAGTTTCCGTGAAATGCTGCTTGCTAGAGAAATGGTATAAGAATAATTGCTGTTCTTGTTTATCAGGGCGCGACCAGATACCGGGATCCGCCAAAAAATCGACGTCCGCTTCCGGTATTCTAGAATATCGGAAATTTTTATCGCCTAAAAGTGTAACATAACTCGGTGCTAAACTGTTACGTATTATCAAAATCACCGTGATCAAAGTCAGGAGCCGTCTATTGTCGTATCTGGCTCCGATACTTTATGGTGTCCGGTTAAACCTGCTTATGAAGGCCAATAGCGCAATGTAAAATGATTTATCAGTACGAGTGAAACATTTATCACGAGGTGAGTAAATTCATTGCGGAATTTGAAGACATATTTGACATTCTACGACACATATACTCTTCCTGGAGCAGCAAAGAATCTAAGGTACATTTTGGTTATTAATAAAAATTTTGGGCTCTTGAATATCTTCTCTTTAAAATATTTGCACTTCACTGTTAGCTTGTTGTGTGTTTAGGTGGAAAAATTAAAAAAAGAACAGACTACAATACTTGGTCAGTGGCGCACCAGTCACGGAACATCAAGCGAAGATATAGATTTGCGTATGACACAGTTAAAGTGAGTGACGAAAATCTATCGGAAGCCGTCATTTTTGTTTGTTGCTTTATGCAGCATCCACTTTACTTTTTTCGCTTTAACACCGAAAATTTCCGTCGTTGGGGTTGACGAGGACAAATTTTAAAATTACAACTCGTTGACCCAACCATACCGTAAATTTTGCTGTTAACCTCACCCTAACACGTGCCAAAATTTTGTATGACACGTGTAAAGGTGGGCTTAACAGATTGACAGACACTCAAAACGTAAATACATACACGGTATAAACACTGTGTGTCTTCCGTGTGTTAAATTTAGACATACATACAATCTCAGGTTAACGACTATGTCGCTGATAATTGTATTTATCTAAAACCAACTGCAATTTAATTGAGTAATTAAATCCTTAATTAAACTTATTCTACACACATATTATTTTTATGCAGTGTAGATATGTGGATACCAGGGTTCCAACGGAATTCCGATTCCGGTTAAAATTTCGAAAAAAATTTGGGTTTCGATTCCGACTCGCTTCTATTCCGATGCCGGAATTCCGATTTTTCGGTTATGAGTTTTTAAGCTGATTGAACTTTTTCCTATTTTTCCGTTTGTTTGCAAATCTGTTTGTTTTAGTTAGTAAGTATTCTCAGAGCACAGTAAATTATTTCGCTGATTGTATGACGTTAGCTCGTTTCAAGTGCAAAGCATCCTAAATATGACAATGGTGGTATATTGCTTGATATAGGGAGTTAATACGTAAATGCATCTGATCTATTGCTCGACTATACATATTTAGCTGAACACAACGAAGTGCTTTAGCTGTAGGTGAAACCTTGAAATTTGTGTTTTAAACGCTAACAAACTGTAAAATTTGGTGCGCTACCTCAGCTGCCAGAAATGTATACACTTAAAATTTTGTTGTTGGCCATTACAGCGTTCGCGAAGACTGTGTTTTAAAAATCGGTGTTATCATTTTATTTTAGTTTAGTTTTATTTTCATAGCGGTTTACATGGCGCATTGCAGTTTGGTTTAAGAGTTTTGCGGCGTCTGTGTATTTAAACGTTTTATTTTATGGTGGTTTAAACTTGGTTTATCATGATGTTCTATATAGCGTACTTAGGCCAGGTGAAATCGGTAGTAACTTTAAGCTATGTATTTAAGTTAACGTTAAGTACCGCTGAAAAGCGTCGTTTATTTTTAGCTGCTACAGTAACGTAAAAATACGCAGATCCAGAAAGGAATAAATTTTAAGGCAAAGTTATATTTTTTGCGCAGTTCAATTTTATACCCAATGTGAAGTTTTGAGTATTAATTGTGCTGGAAGTATTATGCTTCTACGCTGAATGCAACTGAATACCAGAAAATGTCGCAGCCGGATTCGAATATCTAATGCATAATTCACAGAAATTTAAACTTAATCACTCTAATTTAGCATTACTTGCTGTAATTTGTTGTAATGTTTTTATTTTACAATGGTTCTGGTATTTCGAGCAAAACTTACTGCGAATACTTTTCAGCGATAAATATCAAGCAATGTACCGGAACTGGATACATATGTTGATTTTTAACAGAGCTGTTACCATAGATAATGATATAGGTAAAGTTTAGTATTTACCATTTTGGATTTTAGACTCAGACTCGAAATTGTCAGTTGGCATGGCAAGCAATAACTACGACCAGCCGCCGACGTATGCTTCTATACAGCTTCCAACAGGTAATTTTTAATAATTATTGATTGCGTAATTAAGAGATAGATATTGCATCAATTAGTGCTTCAATATTTGAGGGGTCGCTGTGTCCAGAAAATCACATCAGTTTAGGTTGATATGGCGAGTATATAAGAACAGTTCTTTTTACTTTACTTTTTGCTCTACTTTTTACTTTACTTTTTGCTCTACTTTTTACTTTACTTTTTGCTCTACTTTTTACTTTACGTGCTGCGCTTGTAAACAAGTAATGAAGTGTTGCTTGAGTTATTTCTACCAGCAAGTTTTAGCAATAATCAGTTGTGTGAAGATTGCATTTTTCGATATATCCGTAGCTGCTTATTATCTTCATTTATATATCATCTTTTGTTAATATAAATAGGCGATGCGCTTGTTCGAAGCATTCAACATTCAAAATCGTTTGGATCAAATATTACAGGTATAAGTAAAAGAAGATAATCTGCTCAAGCTTTGTTGCATACATAATTCAGATTTCCTTTATATCCTCTACACAGCGTATTGAGCAATTGAATTGTCCACCTATGTTCATCACGGTTGAGCCGGAATTAATGTTGCGGTCGGACTTCTGGCAAAATTCGATTCGTGTTCTTGTTTCGGCATCGAAAATCGCAGAACCGAAATTTTTACGGTTTTGTGGGTAGTAGAGAAGTTTAGAAAATAAAAATTTGCGTCTCCAAACTTTTACTGACACTCAGCTCTTTTTCACCACTTGTGTTTCGTTTGTACTTTTATTATAACCGAAACCGGAATTTTTACGAAAACTGTTTTAATGCTCTCTTTATCTTTGCTGACCGAAACCGGTTTTATATAAAATAGGAAAGCTCTCGTCTGCAAATTTTTAATGACATCAAATAAAAACTGACAAAAACAAAATCATTCCCAGTTTCCACACTCTATTAATAACAGAAGCATCAAGTAAAAATGTGTAGCTATATTACAGTACGAGGTTGCAAAAAACGCCAAAGCTAAAAGTTCCGGCTCCGGTTTGTAATCATGAAACCGGAGCCGAAACCTACTAAACTAGCACCGGAACTTAAACTTGAACTTTAGGTTCTACATAATAATGACGTAGCTAATTGGCTATGACAGGCTTTTGGTTTGTTCGGCATATTTTTTATTTACGTTTTGTCTTGTGTACCTGTGCTCGCTTTCATGTTTTAGATACGCGCGATGAAGTTTTATCCGAGGATGGTTTGGGAACAAACGGCGTATGTGCTGCTCAGGTTGTAACGAAACCAAAAGCAGATTTTGAATCTGCGCACCACACAAAAGATGCAAATGCTCCGAAACGCCCAATGAGCGCTTATTTCTTATGGATGACCAAATCCCGTGACAGTATCAAGAAGCCAGGAGATGGAGTAGTTGATACCGCAAAGAGAGCCGGCGAAATCTGGCGTGGAATGAGCGCTAGTGAAAAAGTGAAGTGGGAAAAACTGGCTGCTGATGACAAAAAACGATACGATTGCGAAATGGCGAATTACAAGAAGAAATGATTTGGTACATCTGTTGAGCAGGATAATTCAAAAGATGATCTCAGGTGTACAGTTACTGATTATTCATATGTACTTGTAAGCTGTTGGATCGATAACGTGCAACATGATTGTATTGTAATTATTGGTTTTGTTTATGTATTGTTCTTCATAAAATTCCACACTTGTAGCTCGTAATCATAAAAATACAATTCATTGCCTAACAGTAACAGCTTTGCCTGCATGTTTTTAATTTTGGTTTGCCAGTAAGTTATAGGGCAAGCAGCTGTTAACTCCTAGTTTTGTAGTAGTCAGTTTTTATTTTGATTACACTACGTAGTAATTATTTTTTCACTATTCCAAGTTTCAAAGAAATGAATTACGCTCCTGTTATTGTACATGAAGGGTTGAAAGAAAGTTGATGGTATAATGTGTCTTATGTAATATTGAATCGCACCATTAAGGACTACGTTTTCCCTGTTTGCCAACATGGTTTTACTAAAAGAAAGTTATCGTTTGTCCTATTGTGTTCGATGTTACAAGAAAGTTCATTGCGTTAATGTAGTAGTGTTTCAACATTTCTTGTCATCGTTATTAGTACGATTCTTCTTTTCTAAAATACTACTATACAACGGAAGCAATATAACTAGAGGTTCGTTTTGAAATCTAGTGCTGGTAGGTTATCATTCTTTATTCTGAATAAAGTTGGTGCTTCTGAAAACATGAAATTAGCATGATTGACATAACTACCGTTGTGTGTTTCTGGTTTAACGCATTATCAATAACAACTGTATATTATGCTGTTATTTGTGAATAAAGACTTTAGGCCGCAAATTTATTACGGAGGTTTGTAGCAACACAATAAACAGCGAGTAGTATTAAATTTGGAAAATTTTAATTTTACAAAAATGCGTAGGTTTACCTTACAAATGATTAAAATTACATTTGGCTTTACGCTCACTTCGCTCGTAAGTTATCTTCCATCAGTACTCATTACTCCCCAGCGTCTGTGGTCCCCGTTGTTTTTGTATTAGCTGCTGCGTCCCTGCAAAACAGTTGAGAACACCGTGGCCACTAATGTGCTGAGCGTTCGGCTGCACCAATATTTTGTGCCCAAAATTAGACTAACCCATCGCTAAAAGAACAAAAATCTACAAACACTCGGGATACTTTCACAAGTGTAAATGGGTAGGAAGGAATAATGTACGCCAGCGTACCGTCAATTAACATGTGAAATATTAACCGGCAAAATAATCTACAAAAGAGAAAATTTCCTAATTTTAACTCACATTTCAAACTCAACTAAATTTAAAATACAAACTGAACGCAGTCTGAGAAAGGTTATCTGCCATAAAACGCCAAATTGCGGCAAAATTCCATTTCAGAAAAAGCTGAAATGCATCTGAACTTAAAACGAATTTAACGCAAAACAGTGATTAACCAATTGAAATATGAAAACAGTAATAGAAGTCCGTCAGTAATTCCCTAAAAGCTCTAAAGCATTAACAAGCTAATACAACACATGGAGCAAGGCAAGATGTTGACTCGCAATAGCGTTTGGATCATAATTAAAACTAAAAGATAAATAACAACAAATTTCCATTTAATAGTATTAATGGCAACTGTAACTCAAGTAATGCAAATAATTTTCCATGTGTAAATTTGATTGATATATACACCTTTTTCTAATTTTTCTTCGCAACTTTCACGATTCAAATTTTAATGACACTGAAGCAACTCTTACTTCTACAAAATATCTTTTCGATTGTTATTTTCTCCGTTGCGTTTTTGGATATCTATAAAACAGTTAATAATCCCTGCGGTAAACGAATGCGTCCGCCCTGTCGATCTATACTATGCCGAAGAAGCTATTTAAGCTGTGCTTGAAGTTTCAGTAACAAAATTACAAATTCCAGATTACTCTACATAAGGTTTACCTATTTTGAACCGGGATAAACAATATTTACTATATTGTCTAAAATTACAACTGGCAGAGCTGGCGAAGGAACAACTATAAGTTTATGAAACTGGTAATTTCCTAGCTAGTGTTTCAACTTAGTTATAACTACAATTTCACGGTGACCGCAAGAGAAACAAATGTGTAAGTTGACCAAATTAATAGGATACACATCAAAATGTCAACACGTAAAACACGTTGAGTAGCAGCTACACGGTACACAGTGTACACTGATAAACAACGCACATAAGCTGTAGAGGCTTTATTTGTTTCTATACATGTGAATGAGGCAAACGTGTACTGTCGTTTTAAATAACAGTTTAGTCTTGGATTGTTAAGTTTGAATTTCTGTGCATTAGAAATTCCTTGGGGCCTGGCTCTGGCACCGGGCTCACGTCAACACTTTATTTGCCGACCCTAACCAAGGCCAGTTTTTTTATACAAACCGTAATTGGCTCGCATGAAAATCAATCCTATCACGCTCGGTTCTTGTTTAAAACTATGAAAATCACAATAAATTACTGTGCATGGATTTTTTTATTTACCCACGGTTTGTTGTGCTAGCCACGATATATATACGTACATATTACGTATATACAACGAGCTCATGTTGATAGTTATGTATACGTGTTCTAGCTTGGCCCTAATTGGTACCGGCTCCGGTCCGGCTCAGTGAAAATCCGCCCCAGGGCAACTCTATTGTGTATGTATGTGTTCTTGGTAAAATTTCATTTCTGCAATAGTAATTTATTATAGTTATGAACACTTTATTTCTCAGTTGGTGTAGTATTTCGGTATAAACCTATATTATGCGGTTCTAATTATTCACATGTAACCATGTTTAGCATATACAGCGCGATCTTTTTCATCTGGATAGTCTTGTCACGTCATCGCTATGTTCTAACAAGTAAGTTGATTTTATAAATTTTTTTGTGGTCGCTCTCGCTACCATACTGTTTTTATCTCGCTGTGATTGCTGTAACGTGTGACAGTTTGTTGTTAAACTTTACAAATATATACATTGGTGGAACTGCCAACAATCAGGCGATTGGTATTCCAAAACAAATCTTTCAAGAGTTTTTCAAGGCAGTTTCTGTTTTGGAATTGGAACTGATTTGTATTGTATATGGCGTAATGTGCTGTCTCGGTCACGGCACGTCTTAGTCTTTGGCTGGTCTCGGTCTCGCTTTCCTGAGTCTCGGTAGGTATCAATCCGAGATAAAGAAGAAGTTTTCCTTTTTCTGTTCAATGTTTACAATAAACGGATGTCAATTGCATTTGACAATTATTAGATGTAAATTTTTCGCTGTTTTAGCAATCATAATTGTTTTATTGCAATATAATATTTTTAACACCTCATTCTATACATGGTTTTAGCAATTTATTCAGCAAATTGTAATATTTGTTTCCATCA
>JASANG010003994.1:0-21785 GCA_030248215.1 Enoplolaimus lenunculus
GAAATATAATTAAGAGCGGCACAGCCATCTTCATGTTCGAACGGAATTTTATACTAAATTTATGTTAAAACTGTTATTGTGAATTGATAATTTTTCTAGCATCTTTCTTTAATTTTCACTTTTCCTGTGATACCTGAAAAGCTTACACAAACACGTACGTCTGCACGTGACAGCGATGATCATACTGGTTTTGTCTAAACCTAACCCGAATCTCAATCCTAGAAACGCGTTTGACACCATTAACGTTTTGGCCCAGCTTAAAACATGGTTTACTAACAGCGGGCCGGTAATAAGTGCAAGGGCGTAGCCATGACTTGTTAACGAGTCAATCGCCCCCTTTGTCAGATTTGTCCAGAAGGTTTCTGGAGACTTTTTGCAGTTGGGAACATAAGAATTCCGTTTTCGGAATTTTAAAATAAAAGTTAACACCTTGTTTTTAAAATTCTGCACAACGACCCTGTCAAATTTGGAAGGTTTGAGGCGATTTTTTTCGCACTTCGAACGTTTCCCCAAAACCCGTGCTACCCTCCACGGAAGGCAGTCCCGAAGTCAGCTGACGGGGGGATGGATGGCAAATTCTGGACAGGAATGGCATGGGGTTTCGATGATTTACCCGCAAGATCGAACATTTTATAGGAGGGGCATAATTAATTCAGAATTGGCTGATGACACCCAAGGGATATTACAAGTGGTTTCGATCATTTACAAGCAAGGTCGAACATTTTCTATGGAGGCAATTCTTTCACAGGGAGGGGCTGAAACCCCCTTACTCCCTCTGGCTACGGATCCAACTGAACGTCTACGTCACCACGTATTACACTGCTGCAACCCGACGACTGATTCGACTCAGCTGACAACGATGATCATACATTCGTACATGCATCGCCAAATACTGATAATGAATTTCCCACCCGCTAACACCGCATTCACCGCGAACAATATCGTAGACACAATTGGTCAAATCGTTATACGCTGCACACGCGTTCGACGGACTTAAATGGCTCGGAAACAGTGATTCACAGTGTTTCATACGTGGATGTCCACGTTGTGCTTGGATACACGGAACTTGTCTGAAATTTATATATCAAAATTGTCTTGACAATAAAAAAACACTATTTTAAACGCTTTTCGCGTTTCAAACAGCATCTTTCGAAACGCTTTTTAGTGTAAGTTGAACTAAAAATTAATTGCTTTGTTGCAAATTATGCGTTGCAGTTTACACTGAGACAACCACCGCCGATACCGTTATTTGGATACTGATACGTTATTACAGTATACAGTACTGTGATTGTAATTTTTATAGCTAATGTGCTTCCGTTTAGGCTTAGCAATATGTTTAAACTACTGTTCCGGTCGTGTTCTACGATTTCCCTATTGACTGTGCCACGGGCCAGTAATACCACGATGGTGGGCCTTAATTGGGCCGAAAGCGCAAAATTTTTTTGGTGTTTCAGTTTTGTCGGCTTCATCAGGTTCTGCTTCTGTCCTTCAGGGATGGCAATCTCTCACTCTTTCTGTTCACTTCTATAAATGTGTATATTTGGACTGTACCTGATAAATTCCTGTTGCGTTCCGTATCCACATGGCACTTCGTAGTTCGCTAATAATTCGTCCAAAACGTCAAACTGATTTCGACACAACCGGACACTGGTCCCGCTTACGTCACGCAAGTCACGCCGGTAGCCACCACATGCGGAAGCAATTTCTCCCTGAGTCATCGTGAGTAGCAGAGGATATGCTGGCGATGTTTGATGCCGGTAGCGATTTTGTAGCTCAACCGCCTCAGAGAGTTGTCCAGCGATGCTGTCGCGATGTGCGGTGTCGCAGGTTGAACGATTCAACTCTATAATATTTGAATTTTTAATTTTATAAATGGCGTTCATCTTTGAATGTAGGGCCGTGGCAAGGTTGCCCGTTTCTTCCAAACTAAATGTCGGCAATTTTTGATTCTAAATAAGTTCATCTTGCGTCATCGTATTTAAGCGTGAGAACGTATTTATGGTGATGAAAACAGGGTCTGAGTATCCTCCACATGGCCAATGTATAGAACAGGGGCGGAACAGTATTTAGGTATAAGCATATTCCTAATCCTAAGCCTAAGCCTAAACGTAAGAATGAGTTTATTCCTAAGTCTAAGCCTAAGCCAAGAAAAAATAGTGTAAAGCTTTAGCTTACTCTATTGCAGTAACACAGAAAAACGTTGCGCTCATGATTTTTACATGGGTCCTCCACGTGAACCGCGAATGACCCGATAGGACACGAAAAATTATGTAGACTTTAGAGAAAATTGTGCTCAAACAACTTGTTATTCAAAGCAGCTAGAATCAATTTTGAGCGAACGGTTAACGGAAGGATAACGCATAAGTTTATTGGTCCCCGGGAAGTTTTCCGGCGGGACTGTAATGAGTAAAAGCTTAAGCTTTATACTAATTTTTTGCTTAGGCTTAGGCTTAGGCTTAGGCTTAGGCTTAGGTTTAGGTATAGGCTCATTCGTACGCTTAAGCTTAGTCTTTGGCTTAGGTATAGGCTCATTCTTACGCTTAAGCTTAAGCTTAGGCTTAGGCTTAGGCTTAGGCTGAGGCTTAGGTATAGGCTCATTCTTACGCTTAAGCTTAAGCTTAGGCTTAGGCTTAGGCTTAGGCTGAGGCTTAGGTATAGGCTCATTCTTACGGTTAAGCTTAGGCTTAGGCTTAGGTATAGGCTGATTCTTACGCTAAGCCAATTCGAACAATTAACTGTTGCTACTGCTCCTAAGCCTAACCAAAAATGTAATCTAGAATTAAACGTGCTCTTTTATGGACCTACCAGAAACCTGGACGCCCCTGCAAGAGTTCCTAAGCCTAAACCTAAGCCTCTGCCTCTGCCTAAGCCTAAGCCTAAGCCTAATCAAAAAATATATTCCAGAATCTAAACCTACTCTTTTATAGAACCACCAGAAACCTGTACACCTCTTAAAGTAACATGGGCCAAACAGTGCTGTTGTATAAGACATTGGCTAACGTTAATAAAACAGTTTGCCCTGTACAATTTTGTTACGTAACAATAAACGAATATATATCGTGACAACCCACCGGATGGCCTGCGTCTGTTTGATTTTCGATTTTTTGTTCGACCAGAATTCCGCGAGCGATCGCCAAATCCAAAGCGTCGGACGCCTGGCGGCTTACGCGGTGGCAGTACTGGCTGTCGTTCCGGAGACACCGGCCTTGTAAATGACGAATGCTTGGGCAGTGGTCGATTTCGGCTCGTTGAAGTGCCTCTAGAGTGTGGTCTTGGTTCAACATTTACAGACCGGAAGTGAGACGACTGACTCGCTGCCGATTGCCGGGATCGATTATCTGGAGGTGGGCGCCGGTTTTCTAAATCCGTCGAAGTGGGCCTCCGAGGTTCTGGCGGCGGTCTAGCGTTATTAGATCGAAACGGCGCTGAAGGACGCCGAGGCCGCGTATCCGGAACAGTTCCGGGTGGTGACGGTGGGCGACGAACTATAACACCGCCACGTGCGTGGACTGGACAGGCACACTCGTGACAGCCTTCTAGTGTTAGACGAAGCAAGCAGGGTGGCGTAGACGCTGGGCATTCGATATCAGGACAGTCAGTTCGAGGTTTTTTGCAGTTGCAATTATGTGGACATCCGTTGAGGTATGTTAATTCGCAGTGACTGGGACAATTGAAGCGTTCACATGCTATTACTTCTAGAAATTAACATTTTGTAGTATACGTGTTATATATTGTTCTGGTACTAGGGCGATAAGTATTATATCGTCCGTGAGCGTAAATGCTACATTTTGCATCCGAGGTGTCTCAGGGCCAGTACAATTTACGTTTTTGCTAAGCGCACATAGTGGCTGTTCCGACTGCTCAAAGACCGAGAGCTCGGAACAGCACCACGGCCTTAACTATAAAACCATTTTCGTGTCGTACCGAGGTTGTTGAAATGTTGCATATTATGCTCATAGACGATATAATTATAGTTCCACCTCATGGGCAATACTTAATATTTGTTGCCGCATCTTTTGCCATAATCCTAAACATTTATGCACCATACATGTTATATTGCGCATGCCAATGTCAAAAAATGTCCAGTCCTTTTAATGCCTAGCTAATTTGTTTGCTAAAAGATCACTTAAGGTTTGAGGAAAGTTTACAGTCTAGGAATGCTTTGAATTCTTCATGCCGAAATCAGTTTCCAAATGCAACTTTTCGACCTAGTTCACAACATTTTGTAGCCCAGCTGCAGAAATCCCTGACCTTCGTCAAAAATATAAAATAACACCCTGTCAAAATACCCTATCATTTTTGACAAATGCCCCAAACATGACATGAAAAAAACTACACACTAGCTGAACAACATGAAAAAAATTATTACGCTTCAGGAATGTTTGTAAACTTTTTGTTACCTGCAGCTAATAACATGGACATTTTTTGACATTGGCGTGCGCAATATAACCTGTATGGTGCATTATTAGTTGTTGGCCCTAGTGTAGAACATTCTTTTAAATAATAAAATTTTGGGGGTATTAGCCGTGTGTATAGGACGATATGTATTACATCGCCTTGACGGCATTATTTGATTTAGTAACCAATATAATATATGATGGTATACATATATCTCACTACAAAAATAGTGAATCAGAGACTTTTTTAACTCAAACTGGAATTATCTCGAACGAACTCTGTAAAAGTGTTGCTGACTCGGCGAGTGTCAAACTGGAATGTTTTTCAATTAAGTTTGATTCAAAATTCAACAAACTCAGTCTTGAGTCACTTGGCTGAGTTAAATTTGACTCCCACGAAATCAAGTTCAGTTTGACTCTCGGGGTGAGTATCATGAAGCTGGACTCAACAAATAGAGTAACTTACCGTTTCCCCAGAAGTGTTTGTAAAGTGTTCGCTCGCTATCTTTACTCAACTGAGTCAAGTTAGGCTTGCACTGTTCATTAAATACACTTGAAACCATTGCGCATATTCTCAAATGTGTATATAGCACTTATCATCAGTTAGCGACAGGTTTTCAAACTGACGAATGTCTGCAATTGCAGATCTCAAAATTCGTACAGATGTGTAGCAAATCAACCGTGAACAGCTTGATGGATTTCAACCTCTAGTTGCATTGGTTCCGAAGTTACAGGACCTATCAAGAACTGGATATGGGTGCTACACACATTTGAGAATACTGGCTTATAGTAGAATTGAATGAGGCAGTCTAACCAATAAATTATATTTTCGAACTTTTTAGAAGTTACAGCTAATGTATAGAACAGGTGTCGCAACAGTTGTATAAGCATATCCGCAAGCGTAAATCCTAAGCGTAACAATGAGTTTATACCTAAAAGCCTAAGCCTATGCTTAAGCAAAATTTAAGTCCAAAACATTGCAGGCTCACAGAAAAACGTTCCGCCCCTGATCTTTACACGGGCCGATATTATTATGCACCGGCGCGAAACAACTTACCTCCTGACTTTAATAAATCGATAAGCAAAGTAACAAATAATAAGAATATTCGCCTTTTCATAATTAACTGTAAATTACAAATCGCATTAAGAATTTGTCCAATTCAAAAAATCAAACCACTGGACAGTTGGTTCAATAAAGAGTGGATGATCGCTCTAACAAGAGTGTGCAACTACCGAGATTTGTGTGTTACAAAATGTACCGCCGACCGTTGTACTATTAGCCGCCCCCTCCTTTGTTTAGAGGGTGGTAGTTGATGTTTGAAACGGTAGAATGTGTATGGTTTTAAAATTATAAACTGGAATTAGTTTTCAACTGCAACGTTTCAACGTGTAAAACTGTAAAATTGTCAAACTTGACCCCCCCCCCTTAAACAAAAGGGGGGTCGGCAAAACCCTCAACGTGTGCCGGGTACAATCTTTTGTACATAGAATGTTCCCAGTTGCACACTCTTGTTGTGAAGGGTGATCATCCACTCTTGGTTAAACGACGGTGGCTTTTTGCAAACTATTCTTAGTTATTTTCCACTCCAAACTAGGGCCTGTATTCTCAACGGGGTATAGCGTCAATCACCAGTTGGCGAAAGGTTTCGTAGCCCAGTGAATGTTAAGGTTTGATATTTAGCGTTTTCTCGCGTTTGCTATGCCGTACTTCTGTGCCAATTTTAACTCTTGCAATTACACGAAATCCTCAGGTTGATAACCTGTTGCGAACTGGTGCTAGACACCGATTGCATTTTAGAATATGGGTCTAGAATAGAGCACTGTATAAACTGCTCTGATCACTATAGATATAACCAAGAGTGGATGATCACTCTTTATAACAAGAGTGTGCAACTGGGTACATTCTGTGTATTAAAGAATATACCCAGCACGCGTTGAGTTTTTGGCCTACCCCCCCCCCTCATTTGGGGGGGGGGGGTGTTGAAACCTTGAACGCAGGCAAATACTGTTGCGATACACAGTGCATACCTTGTCCGGTTATATTCTTGAATTAAGTTTAGCTGAGTTCTGTGTGCAGTTGACCCCCTAAATAAGGGGGGGGGGGGGGGTATGAGCAAAACGCAACCCACGGTGGTACTTTTTATGCCACGCGTATTTTTGGAAGTTGCACACTCTTATTATCGACTCTTGATATAATTTATAATAGTGAGTTGAATCACAATCAGTTTTTACCAACATATTTAAAAACATTATTGAAATCTACAAGTAGAAATACAATAAATGAAACAACTACAAACAATAAACTTAAAATTGGTCAAAAACGGAACATTAACCAGAACCAATAACCGCAAGATTAGCCTGAACCAGTTTTAAGTTGCGAAACTTAATTTTTTAATTTTGCCTGAAAGATTAACAGCATATGGTGTACTTGATGCCAAACCCGTAAGTCATGATAACAAAAGTTGTTCGGATCTGCCCTAAGAGAAAAATGTTACAAGAACGGGCCCATGTATAGAACAGTGCCGGAACAGTAGTATAAGCATATTCCTAAGCCTAAGCCTAAGCGTAAGCCTAAGCGTATGGATGAGCCTATTCCCAAGCCTAAGCCTAAGCCTAAGCAAAAAAATTGGTCTAAAGCTTAAACTGGCTCTATTATAGCCCCTCCAGAAAACGATCCGGCCCTGTTCTATACATGGGCCCAAGAACGGACGAATGGTTTTGAAATGTTCCTTAAAAATACCAGATTGTGCCGATCATCTGTGTGCCAAACCATCCTACCTCTTACCATATGATACTACGAATATTGTTTACTTGCTCCCACATTTAAGGTATTTAATCTTAGGCTCAGGATAAGGTTTAGGCTTAGGCTAATGTCTAGGTTTAAGCTCAGGCTTAGGTAAAGTTTTTTCGAAACTTAAGTGAAAGCCTGGAACCTAAGCGTTTAGGAAGAAAGGCTACAAAAGTCGGTTTCTCTTTTATCCAACATTCAAAAAACAGCATCTCTCGTTTAAATACTCTTGATGACTTTGCACTTCACCGCGCCCGCTGTGTTGCATTTGCATGCATTGCTTACGTTAATACCTAATAGACTGTAACATATTGAAAAAGAAAACAACCATAATGTCATGTAAAACAGTCAAATCCATTAACGTTTAGTGTTGTATTGAGCATAGTAATGAAATTATCTAAGTGCCCTGAAACCATATAAAACTTTGTCTTCAAAATATCATAACGTTTCCAAAAATGTAAAATTTTAAAGCTTTTGGTGCTTCGTTGGAAATATTACGCGAATTAGTGATCAGAGGCAGAACGTTTTTCTGTGACACTGCAATAGAGTAAGCTTAAGCTTTAGACTAATTTTTTGCTTATGCTTCGGCTTAGGCGGCCTATGTAAAGATCACGTGCGAAACGTTTTTCTGCGGGATATGATAAAAATTAAGCTTAAGCTTTAGGCTATTTTTTGGTAGGCTTAGGCGTGGAAATATGCTAACAACACTGTTCCACCCTTGTTCTTTACATTGGCGTTAGGCTTATGAGTAGGATTAGGTTTATACTATACCTACTGGTGCGGCCCTATTCTATACATTGGCAGATTGTTCTATCAATTGGGTATTTGTAGTCGCCTCTGTTTGACCTATCGGATGTTCACGATAAAGATTTGAAAATTCAACTCATTTGCCAGAATCTATTATGCATTAAGGGGCGTACGCAAAGGGTATAAAGGGGAGCTATTTTAAACGCCTTATATATGGATACTGTAGCGACCCGAGTAAGAGGGGGTAATAAGAGGGGATTCCCCATTTTGGGTCCTAATCAATAAGAGCTCGTATGCCTAATAAGAGTCCGTAAGCGGACAGAGTTCCTAAACCATAATTAATGTCCATAAATGTCAATTATCCCTAATTGTACCGTATAAATCACTACAGGGCCAAATAAAGTTGAGTTCGAAACTTTAAAGCGTACTTAAGTTTGAAAGTACATTCCTAAGCCATAACCTTGTATTATCGCTCAAGCTATTGACACAAGACAAATAAATGTTTAATTCAACGGATAGTTCCAGTACCGGATATATATTAGTAGCGAACGGTGACGGAGCGTGGTTTAAAAATAAATAACAGTCCGTAACCTAACAACCGAGGGAGTCCCCTCTGGAGAGGCTAAATAAATATCAGACCCCCCTTATTCGGGTCACTACAGTGCATAAGAATAAATATACTTGCAGCAAGCTTTAAAGGTAACATTATGAATTATTTTAGCTCCAAAAATTTTCACATTAACTTGAAATAATTTACTACATGAGACTTAATTCCTTCCTGAAATGAAATTCTGGAAACACTGCTGCTTGTAGTATTTATTACTAGCCGACACACTCTTGATACAGGTTGCCAAAACTTGCATGTGTATTTTTGATGTTTTGTAACATATCACTGAATAGCTGGTACCACTGAGGTTCGGTTTATATCCTCTAACAAGGTCGCAACCATATGTGCAATTTGCTGGTGGTTATTATATGCCGAAACGATATTTGAAGCCAATATCGGTTAGTTGCATGTGTATTTTTGATGTTTTGTAACATATCACTGAATAGCTGGTACCACTGAGGTTCGCTTTATATCCTCTAACAAGGTCGCAACCATATGTGCAATTTGCTGGTGGTTATTATATGCCGAAACGATATTTGAAGCCAATATCGGTTAGTTGCATGTGTATTTTTGATGTTTTGTAACATATCACTGAATAGCTGGTACCACTGAGGTTCGCTTTATATCCTCTAACAAGGTCGCAACCATATGTGCAATTTGCTGGTGGTTATTATATGCCGAAACGATATTTGAAGCCAATATCGGTTAGTTAAAACGTTGAAATTCCTAATTTTAACAATAATCAGCGAATTGATACCATCAAGTGCTTCTTGTAGGTTTCGTTTTAGGCAAACGATGGTAAGTAATAATGCAACTATTGCCTTAACGATGCGAACCAACTCGTTTAACTATACAAGTCGTAAAAAAATTTCGCAACCGAAATTGCTTGGCAATCCGCCGGAAATTCATTCGGTGCTTGAGAAACAGTGTAAATATATTTACATGGTTTTCTAAAATTTTAAAGATAAAATAGTGGATGCATCGAAATTTTAAAAATTTTGGATAAATCTCGTAAGTTTAATATTTCATTTCGAACAATTGCGGCATATCGCTAATGAAAAATTGCTTGATATATAACTAATTTTGAACGTAAAAATAATAGAATTTCCGTTATTTCTATAACGAAAACGAACACGGAATTTTACCGGAAACGGACATCCGGTTGCACCTTGACGAAGAGCTGGATTTGGAGGCCAATTTAAAACACGAAGCCCGACGCCATTATTCGTTTACACCCCACTTGCACTCTGCCCTCTCATATTTTAAACGTGACTAAGTTTGTTCTAAAGCTAAAACTTCAGGAGATAGAAAAATCGTCTATACAACCAGCACTACACTGCAAAAACTGGTGAGCCAAATTGACTCTCTCTGAAATAGGCTCTGCCTGGACTGCACAAATTGAGTCAAATTGGACTCAGCCAGAGTCAAACGTGCGACTAAGTGAGTCAAATTTGACTCCGGCGGAGTAGAATTTGATTCAGTTTGTGTATTCCCGTAGAGCCTATTTCGGAGAGTCAATTTGACTTCCTATTTTTTGCAATGTAGCCAATTAAATACTAATTAATAAGAATTTCAAATTCTCTCAAATTTTGTGTTTATTTATAATTTTGTTAAAATTTAAAAAACTTGCCAAGTTAACTTAACAAAACACCAAGCTGCCACCAACCCATTTAGTGTTATTTTTGCACAAAAACAACGATTACCCAGCTACCCGAAATAAATACTAAACAGAGTACATTTTTGACATTGAAACCCTAAATAAACGCGAAACGCTTAGAAAGTTTAAGTATAACAATAACCAGCATACACATCCTGGTGTGTCGTCAGGATTGCATTCCGGAAACGGATGTCCACGTTTAAAAGTTTACTTTTGCGAGCAACGTCGCGAGCGAGAAAAAAATGCTGGCATCTGCATTTTGGATTTTGCCTGTAAAAGTGTCTTTTTCGAAACTTTCCATAGACGTTTCAACAGAATATAACCCCTCCTATAAGTCTTAGTTATACGCTCATGTGCACATCCCAGGCAAACGCTAGTTTTAAATTGTGTGATAAACTTTTATATAGTGACTTAAACTTGCGCTATTACTGAGCTGATAATTAAACAACGACGAATCGCTTGCCAAGCTAGTAAAAATATAATTATTACCCATGTTACGCAAATTTAGCTGTATACTTTGGGTGAATTGATGAGCTAGGAAGTCTTATAGGGATAACAAAATGTCGGTTAGGATGCTTGGTTCGTTTTCCCAACACTAGGGGGGGGGGTAACTTGGTAGAAGGCAAACGTTCCCCTTCAACACGATTTATTCGCTAAGCTTAGCATTTAGGCTGAGGATTAGGCTAAATCAGAGACTATTAGCCAAAGCCTCAACTGATTTTACAACACTATTGGTGGGTGAAATTGTTTGTGGGATGAAAATAAACAAATGCCGTTTAAGCACATTTTGAAACCAAAGCGCATGAGGTGCTTTTAATTTATCAGCATGCGGGATACGAATAACAGGTCTGAGATACTATGTGATCGATATGCTAACTATTAAGAAATTAATATGATAACAAATACGGCCAATGTTACTTTTACGGCCGTAACAGTAGATTAAGCATATTCCTAAGCTTAAACCTGAGCCTAAGCGTTGAAAAAAGTGCATTTCTAAGCCAATCAGACTTTTGCACTAAGCAGCTGGAAAAGCGGTCCTCCGGAGCGGAAATCAAACTCTCAACCTGCGGATCATTAAACGAATACTCTACCATTGCGCCACGGCCTAAGCCTAAAGCCTAAGCCGAAGCCTGAGCAAAAAAATGTTGTCTAAAGCGGTTCATAGGAACTGTAGGTGGCTCTGCCACTCTTGAACCTTTTTCAAACTAAAAACTAAAACTAAAAATAAAACCAAATATCAAAACCATACCTTAAGGGAGTCCCTGGCTCCACCTAGTCTCTCTTAGAACTTAAGTTAGGCTTAGGCGTTCCTACAAAGCGCAGAAAATGTTAAAACCGATGCTATGGCGGCTGTGTCCGCAATGTAAACTTACCTGGGCTCTGCGTGGCCGCATAATGTTATTGAATAGTTTTGCATTTAAAATTGGCTATATTTGCTACAAAGGACATAGCTAGGCTATGTCAGCACCAAAATGGTGCTTGTTTATTGGTTATTGTACCGGTATTGCTGTTGTTGTTGTAGGTGGAGTGTTGTACCGGGTGTGTGGCTCTGGACCTCAACTGCATAGCGGACACCCAATTGTGGGTGTCGGCGAAATGCAAATGAGGTCGAGATGCCGAAAGGGGTAGCCAGGACCGGAATCATTATTGATTGTGAGCTAGTACGAGGCGGTGAACTACATTTTACGGAGGCGTTTTTACGGTTACTTTGTATTGTTGCGTTAAGACTTTTACGGTTGGATTGCGAACGGAGCTTGGGTAAGTAAGTTGAATCAATTTAGTTTAAGTATTGTCACGGTGGCTTAAGATGTGAAGGAAACCACGGTGAATCGGCTAAATCGGTGTTGCGCAAGGCGCAGGGTTACCCAGTATAGATTACTGGTGTTATGTGCTAAAAAGGAAACTTGGGATAAACCGGAGAACCTGGGAAAAGTAGTTTAATAAATCTAACGGGGTTAGATTTATTATTCTACAACGGATTGGGCCAAATCTAACGGAGTTAGATTGGTCGGTAAAATTTGGTGTAACTCTAACGGGGTTAGAATTGCACGGACTCTTTTAAACGGCAAAGGTGTTAGTAACGGTAAAGCCAGTGGCTGGATTAAACCAGATTCAGACGTCGGTTTTAAGGATTCCGGCTCGGGTTGCCAATTAAATTACATAACCTGTGATTTGCTGGTGGTGTTATTTGGTGTTATACAGGATTTGGGTTGGGGTTTCAATATACATTTTCCGGCCGTGTTTACTAAATCAGAGCGATAAGCGGACATCGAGGAAAGAACATAACAGGAGATACAGGATACAGGGCTTAAGTCAAAATCACGAACTTCTCACAGGAACGATTTGAAAATGTAATGTTGTGCTTTTAATATCCCATGGGCCCACCCGTCATGCTGTGTATAAGCAACGATTATATAAGTCGTAATATTTATCAGGTAAGCAATAGATCGACCGGATATGATATATCCGTTCCGGAAATTTCTGAAGAGGCAGGAAAAGCAACAGACGTTTTACAAAAGCTCTTTTAAATTGTAGAAGTTAAAAATTATTTTTATGCATAAGGTTATACTGTCTCGAACTGAAATATTGACTACGCCACAGGTGCACACAGTTTTTTTGCTCCACACAAAGTACTCGGTAATGTGTACATTTCACCGAGACCAAGTGAAATTTGATAAACACCAAAGCTTACGCCTGCGATTAGCAGCGCAGTATAATTGTCGCAAACTTGCATTTTTTTATTTTTATTCAGGCATTTTCTATTGATTTAGCTCAAAAGAATCTTTGAAATGCAATGTTTCAAATTATTTATTCGAAAATGTGTTTCTGAAACTTACTATGTTTTCCAATAGTTACGACGCTTGCAATCCGTACAGTTAATTTGCATTTTATTGTAGAATTCAATGTACATATATGAAAGTAGCGGAATGTTAATCATATTCACAGATCGTCAGATATTTAGCAGCGGAACGTTAATTTATATTCATGGTTCGAATGTTTATTATATTTATGGCTCGTCAGCTGTTTAATCGCCAGTTGCACACGAATGGTTTTAACTGAATTATATTGAATTTGGCTGAATATTAACTTTACCTAGTTTGAGCAATTAATCAAGATTCTACGCGGTTATCTCTACTTTTGTTCGCAAATTATTGACGATTATATTGGCATTATACCGAACGGTGTGACTTTATTTTGCGTGATCACTTTGCGTTTAATTAATGCGATCGAAAAACAATGCTCGTTTAAACTGTTAGCTCTGTTACGAAAGCACACGACTGATTTTCGCTATGAAAATATCTACGTTTAAAATGAAGACATATCTGATTGATTTTTGAGCAAAAAACCTTGACATAATTAGAGCCCTTGTATTTTGAAATTTCATCATAATTCTCCAAATTAAGGTTTTAACCCAATTGCATTCAGGGTTCAATTAAATTACACAATATACGACTAAATATTTTCTAATTAAATAAATCTGCTAAATTATTTGTACAACAGTATAAAATAATGTGTCGTCCACATCTTTAAAATGTTGTGGCAACATTCACAAATCTCGCACCCAAAACCGCAACGTTACATTTTGGTGACCACGATGGGACCCGCAATTTTCGGATAATTATTAGTGACAGAACTCTCAAACGTCGGATTTTTGAACTTTGCATTTTTAATTTCACGTCCAACCGCCACGTGTAAAGCCTGCAAAAATTTCTTATTCAGCGGAAACGTCCTCAGCCGAAAATCATCGCGATTTTCGCCATCTGCGACGCACTATTGACACCGTCGATGTTAACTTAAACCGTTTAACAAATCAATTCGAAAACAAATTACACGATTTGGACATCAAATTTCAAACATTTACGCGAACTTTTTCACAGTTGGCGGGCGATTTTGCAGCGCTGGCTGACCAAATTTCAGTTGAACAACCACAGAATCTCGAACAGCAAATCACGAATACCGTTCCTACAGCAATTCGACAGAACTTTACTCGCCCAATGCCGGTTGAAACTAGTAATCGAGGACCAAACATATCCATTGCGACGTTTCATGGGGAACGAGGCGAAGATTTCCTGAGTTGGTTACAAAACGAATTCGATGTGAAATTTCATGCAAATGCTATCCATTTATTAACCCCAGTTTTGCGCCTTACGACCTTTACGGCATCGATAATACATCAACAGTAGATGGAACAATAAATGTTTTTGTTAACGAAAAATCTTATAGAGCCTTGGTGGACACCGGAGCACAAATCTCGCTTGTTTCAAACAAAGCTGCGAATCAAATTCTTCAAGAGGAAGCCAGCGACAAAACAATTAAAGCTTTTCCGCGCAAAATACGATCAGCGAGTGGACACTTCATGGAAATAAAAACTAGAGAGGAAGAAAAAAAAAGAAACAAACAAAAAAAATAAAACAAAAAAAAAAAAAAAAAAAAAACACAAAAAACCCACCACCACCAAAAAAAACAAAAACACAAAATTGCACCAACGGTAGCTTCTCGATCGGCAGAAAATGACATTCCTCTACGAGTTCTAAATCCTACGAGAGCTCCAGTTACTTTGTATCAACGGTCAAATGTTGCCAAATCGATCAGTCTACACCAGCAAGAGATCCAGACGATCAACGATCAACTTTGGTGTTTCAACAATGAATCAGATGATATAAATATCGAAACGTTTGATGAAATCCCACAATTAAAAGACTTAGATGTTAAAAACTGCAGTTTCAACGAATCGGAACTGCTCAGATTGAAGCAACTGTTAATAAAATATAAAGATGTTTTTGCCTGCGGCGACAATGATCTTGGTGAAACTGCTCTTTGCTCTCACAAAATTGATACCGGTGACGCAAGGCCAATTAAACAATTGGCATACAGAACAGCAGTGTCGCAGCGACCCGAAATTGCGCAGAAAATAAATGAAATGCTCAAATCTGGAGTAATTGAAAGATCCAATAGCGAATGGTCATCACCAATTGTTCTTGTGCCGAAGAAAGACGGAACCTGGCGATTTTGCGTTGACTATAGAAAACTAAATGCAGTAACAAGAAAAGACAACTACCCAATGAAACGAATTGACGACATTATTGGATCACTGCATAAAGCTAAATACTTTTGCACGTTGGATTTGCAAAGTGGCTATCATCAAATTCCAATGGATCCAAGTAGCAAACATAAAACAGCATTTGTCAGTCATGAAGGGTTATATCAGTTCAACAAACTTCCATTCGGATTGTCAAACGCACCTGCGACTTTTCAAAGATTGATGGAAGCTGTCTTGCATGGTTTGGATTGGAAAATATGTCTTGTGTATCTCGATGATGTTTTAATAATTGGATCGGACGCTGACCAATTATTACAACGTTTGGAAAAAGTGTTCGAACGACTACGAATTGCAGGACTGAAATTGAAAATGAAAAAATGCCAGTTTGGGAGCAGCACGGTACCGTTTCTTGGACACGTTATTTCACCAGAAGGCTTTTATCCGCAGTGTGCGAAGGTAGAAAAGATTATTAATTGGCCTGTACCGACCACTCCAAAACAATTCCAGTCGTTCATGGGTTTGGCAAGTTACTACAGAACCTTTGTCTGGGGGTTTTCGAAAATTGCAACTCCGCTTCACGCACTATATAAAAAGAATCGAAAGTTCGAATGGACTGCGGAATGCCAAATTGCGTTCGATAAATTGAAGCACTTGCTTAGTACAGCACCTGTTCTGGCTTTTCCGGATTTCGATAAAATTTTCACGATTCAAACCGACGCTAGCGAACATTCTATTGGAGCAGTACTTAGTCAACATGGCCCTGATGGCAAGGAACACCCCGTCCATTTCGCTAGCCGAACTCTCACTAAAACGGAGCAGCGATATCCAACAGTTGAAAAAGAGACGTTGGCCGTAGTATGGGCCATTCGACAGTTTAGGCCTTACGTGCATGGAATGTCATTTTCTGCCGATCGAAACTACGTTTCAATAGACCCTGTTTCTTACACAAAAACAATCCTTTTCGACTGACACAACTCGAGTTTACAGTTCTAACAGATATAACAAAGTCTCCTAAACCCACTCTAAAAATTTTCCCTCAACGCCATATTTAGAAACAGAATTGCATCTGCACAATACCAAATCACATGCACTCTCAACCTCATCTCTCAATTTCTTCCCTCTAACACCTTTTTTCCATGAACCACGCATCCAAACTATCCCTCCTCTGAAAATACCACTTTAAACAACGACTCCACAAACAATTCAACAAAACACCATCTACACATCACAAACCAAAAAAAGCATTCAAATTCACACAATCACAAAAACTCCCTCCCCCAAAAACCTAAACCAAACAAAACACCACCAAAAAACACCAAAACCCCAAAAAAAAAAAACAAAAATAAAAAAAAAAAAAAAAACAAAAATACAAAAAAATAAAAAAAAAAACCACAAAACAAAAAAAAAAAAAAAAAAAAAAAAAAATAAAAAAAAAAAAAAACAAAAACATTTCAAAAAAACAAAGAAACTGTCACATCGTTCTGGTAGTAATCCAATATAATCTCAATAATTGGAAACAAAGAGAGATAACCGGTAGAAGATTAAACAGCTGACGAGCCTTGGAGGTAAAGTTAATAGGTTTCGCCATTCAATATAATTCATTAAAACCATTCGTGTCAACTGCATTAAACAGCTACGACCAAATATAATTCAACAGAGAAGTGTGAAACTTGTAATAAGCTACTCCAATCGATTAAAGAACATGGTGGTACAAACTTTAACATTACATTTGAAAAATCAGAAGAGTTTCATTAGCCCAATATTCAAGAATTGCAACAGAATGACCGTTTATTATTTCGATCAACGAAATTGTTAGACCCGAAATTAAAGCTGATATTGCACTCAGAATACCGTTCATCATCGAAAATGACGTTTTGTTTCGCAAATCGAATCAAAGCGAAAGAGCATGCAGCTGTTGTACCGAAGCTCTTAGAGAACAAGTATTGCGAGCGTTCACAACAAAAAACAAACACAACCCCCCACCACCCACACCCAACAGCAACACAACACACACCAACAAAAAACAACACAAACACCCCCACACCCACACCACAACCCAACCAAAAAACAACAACAAAAAACCAAAAAACAAAAAAAAACAAAAAAAAACAAAAAACCAAAAAAAAACAACAAACAAAAAAAACAAACAAAAAAAAACAAAAAAAAAAAACAACCCAACAACAAACAAACAAACACAACACAAAAAACACAAAACCAAAAAAAACCAAAAAAAAAAAACCAACCCCAAACCACACACAAAACCAAAAAAACAACACAAACCAAACAAACCCAAACAACACAACAAACAAACCCCCCAAAAACAAACAAAAAACCACACCCACAAACAAAAAACCCCACCCAAAAAACCAAACAACAACACAAACAAACCACCACCAACAACAAAAAACAAAACCACACAACCCCCCACCCACCACCACAAAACAAAAAAAAAAAAACAACCAACAAACAAAAACCAACCCAAACACAAAACCCCCCAAACAAACCACCAAAACCAACCAAAACCAAACACCAAACCCAACAACAACCAAACCAAAACCCAACACCCCCAACACCCCAACACCAAAACCAAAAAAACCCCCCCCCCCCCCCCCCCCCCCCCCACCCCAACCCCAACAACAACACAACACAACCAAACCAAAAACAAACCCCCCAAAACCCCACCCCACAAAACAACACACCCCCCCCCCCCCCCCCCCCCCCCCACCCCCCCAACATTCGAACCATGAATATAAATTAACGTTCCGCTGCTAAATATCTGACGATCTGTGAATATGATTAACATTCCACTACTTTCATATATGTACATTGAATTCTACAATAAACTGCAAATTAACTGTACGAATTGCAAGCGTCGTAACTATTGGAAAACATAGTAAGTTTCAGAAACACATTTTCGAATAAATAATTTGAAACATTGCATTTCAAAGATTCTTTTGAGCTAAATAAATAGATAAAATGCCTGAATAAAAATAAAAAAATGCAAGTTTGCGACATTATACTGCGCTGCTAATCCAGGCGTAGCTTTGGTGTTTATCAAATTTCACTTGGTCTCGGTGAAATGTACACATTACCGAGTACTTTGTGTGGAGCAAAAAAACTGTGTGCACCTGTGGCGTAGTCAATATTTCAGTTCGAGACAGTATAACCTTATGCATAAAAATAATTTTTAACTTCTACAATTTAAAAGAGCTTTTCTAAAACGTCTGTTGCTTTTCCTGCCTCTTCAGAAATTTCCGGAACGGATATATCATATCCGGTCGATCTATTGCTTACCTGATAAATATTACGACTTATATAATCGTTGCTTATACACAGCATGACGGGTGGGCCCATGGGATATTAAAAGCACAACATTACATTTTCAAATCGTTCCTGTGAGAAGTTCGTGATTTTAACTTAAGCCCTGTATCCTGTATCTCCTATTATGTTCTTTCCTCGATGTCCGCTTATCGCTCTGATTTAGTAAACACGGCCGGAAAATGTATATTGAAACCCCAACCCAAATCCTGTATAACACCAAATAACACCACCAGCAAATCACAGGTTATGTAATTTAATTGGCAACCCGAGCCGGAATCCTTAAAACCGACGCCTGAATCTGGTTTAATCCAGCCACTGGCTTTACCGTTACTAACACCTTTGCCGTTTTAAAGATCCCGTAATTCTAACCCCGTTAGAGTTACACCAAATTTTACCGACCAATCTAACTCCGTTAGATTTGGCCCAATCCGTTGTAGAATAATAAATCTAACCCCGTTAGATTTCTAAACTACTTTTCCCAGGTTCTCCGGTTTATCCCAAGTTTCCTTTTTAGCACATAACACCAGTAATCTATACTGGGTAACCCTGCGCCTTGCGCAACACCGATTTAGCCGATTCACCGTGGTTTCCTTCACATCTTAAGCCACCGTGACAATACTTAAACTAAATTGATTCAACTTACTTACCCAAGCTCCGTTCGCAATCCAACCGTAAAAGTCTTAACGCAACAATACAAAGTAACCGTAAAAACGCCTCTGTAAAATGTAGTTCACCGCCTCGTACTAGCTCACAATCAATAATGATTCCGGTCCTGGCTACCCCTTTCGGCATCTCGACCTCATTTGCATTTCGCCGACACCCACAATTGGGTGTCCGCTATGCAGTTGAGGTCCAGAGCCACACACCCGGTACAACACTCCACCTACAACAACAACATCAATACCGGTACAATAACCAATAAACAAGCACCATTTTGGTGCTGACATAGCCTAGCTATGTCCTTTGTAGCAAATATAGCCAATTTTAAATGCAAAACTATTCAATAACATTATGCGGCCACGCAGAGCCCAGGTAAGTTTACATTGCGGACACAGCCGCCATAGCATCGGTTTTAACATTTTCTGCGCTTTGTAGCAACGCCTAAGCCTAACTTAAGTTCTAAGAGAGACTAGGTGGAGCCAGGGACTCCCTTAAGGTATGGTTTTGATATTTGGTTTTATTTTTAGTTTTAGTTTTTAGTTTGAAAAAGGTTCAAGAGTGGCAGAGCCACCTACAGTTCCTATGAACCGCTTTAGACAACATTTTTTTGCTCAGGCTTCGGCTTAGGCTTTAGGCTTAGGCCGTGGCGCAATGGTAGAGTATTCGTTTAATGATCCGCAGGTTGAGAGTTTGATTTCCGCTCCGGAGGACCGCTTTTCCAGCTGCTTAGTGCAAAAGTCTGATTGGCTTAGAAATGCACTTTTTTCAACGCTTAGGCTCAGGTTTAAGCTTAGGAATATGCTTAATCTACTGTTACGGCCGTAAAAGTAACATTGGCCGTATTTGTTATCATATTAATTTCTTAATAGTTAGCATATCGATCACATAGTATCTCAGACCTGTTATTCGTATCCCGCATGCTGATAAATTAAAAGCATCTCATGCGCTTTGGTTTCAAAATGTGCTTAAACGGCCTTTGTTTATTTTCATCCCACAAAAAATTTCACCCACCAATAGTGTTGTAAAATCAGTTGAGGCTTTGGCTAATAGTCTCTGATTTAGCCTAATCCTCAGCCTAAATGCTAAGCTTAGCGAATAAATCGTGTTGAAGGGGAACGTTTTCCAACCAAGTTACCCCCCCCCCCCCCCCCTAGTGTTGGGAAAACGAACCAAGCATCCTAACCGACATTTTGTTATCCCTATAAGACTTCCTAGCTCATCAATTCACCCAAAGTATACAGCTAAATTTGCGTAACATGGGTAATAATTATATTTTTACTAGCTTGGCAAGCGATTCGTCGTTGTTTAATTATCAGCTCAGTAATAGCGCAAGTTTAAGTCACTATATAAAAGTTTATCACACAATTTAAAACTAGCGTTTGCCTGGGATGTGCACATGAGCGTATAACTAAGACTTATAGGAGGGGTTATATTCTGTTGAAACGTCTATGGAAAGTTTCGAAAAAGAGCACTTTTACAGACAAATTGAAAATGCAGATGCCAGCATTTTTCTCGCTGCGCAACGTTGCTCGCAAAAGTAAACTTTTGAACGTGGACATCCGTTGCCGAAACGCAATCCGGACGACACACCAGGATGTGTATGGTGGTTATTGTTATACTTAAACTTTCTAAGCGTTTCGCGTTTATTGAAGGGTTTCAATGTCAAAAATGTACTCTGTATATTATTTATTTCGGGTAGCCGGGTAATACGTGTTTTTTGTGAAATATTTGGGGTAAATGGGTTCATGGCAGCTTGGTGTTTATTTACAGTTAACTTGGCAAGTTTTTTAAATTTTAACAAAATTATAAATAAACACTTGATTTAAGAGAATTTGAAATTCTTTATTAATTAGGTCTCCAATTGGCTACATTGCAAAAAATAGGAAGTCAAATTGACTCTCGAGAAATAGGCTCTACGGGAATACACAAACTGAATCAAATTCTACTCCGCCGGAGTCAAATTTGACTCACTTGCGTATCAGCCGCACGTTTGACTCTGGCTGAGTCCAATTTGACTCAATTTGTGCAGTCCCGGCAGAGCCCCCTGCAGAGAGTGCCGAGTTGGTGCGCCAGTTTTTGCAGTGTAGTGCTGGTTGTATAGACGATTTTTCTATCTCCTGAAGTTTTAGCTTTAGAACAAACTTAGTCACGTTTAAAATATGAGAGGGCAGAGTGCAAGTGGGGTGTAAACGAATAATGGCGTCGGGCTTCGTGTTTTAAATTGGCCTCCAAATCCAGCTCTTCGTCAAGGTGCAACCGGATGTCCGTTTCCGGTAAAATTCCGTGTTCGTTTTCGTTATAGAAATAACGGAAATTCTATTATTTTTACGTTCAAAATTAGTTATATATCAAGCAATTTTTCATTAGCGATATGCCGCAATTGTTCGAAATGAAATATTAAACTTACGAGATTTATCCAAAATTTTTAAAATTTCGATGCATCCACTATTTTATCTTTAAAATTTTAGAAAACCATGTAAATATATTTACACTGTTTCTCAAGCACCGAATGAATTTCCGGCGGATTGCCAAGCAATTTCGGTTGCGAAATTTTTTTACGACTTGTA